>CALNHX010004444.1:0-127645 GCA_940337035.1 Agriotes lineatus
TACTGAAAAACGTGCTTTTCAGACGTTGTAACGCACCTTATACTAAACTATTAAACTTGAATTTTTTGGATGCAAAATAATTTAATATATCATTTTTATATGGCCAAATAAGCTCTAATGCACTCCTACATTGTTTACAACCTTCCAATCAATTCTAAACCATTGTTGAGTACGTGTTAGTGTTGGCACGATGACCACGTATAAAATTATTATATTTTGATCGACGCCAGGTGTTATAGTAGTACAATAAAATTTTCTGTAGTTAACGTATATTGAAAAAAGTGCTTTTCAGACGTTCTAACGCACCTTAATACTAAAACTATTAAACTTGAATTTTTGGATGCAAAATAAATTAATATGGCAATTTTATATGGATAAATAAGCTCTAAATGCACTCCTACATTGTTTACAACCTTTCCAATCAATTCTAAACCAATTGTTGAGTACGTGTTAGTGTTGGCACGATGACCACGTATAAAATTATTATATTTTGATCGACGCCAGGTGTTATAGTAGTACAATAAAATTGTCTGGAGTTAACGTATATTGAAAAATGTGCTTTTCAGACGTTCTAACGCACCCTTAATACTAAACTATTAAAACTTGAATTTGTTGGATGCAAAATAATTTAATATATCAATTTTATATGGCCAATAAGCTCTAAAAGCACTCCTACATTGTTTACAACCTTTCCAATCAATTCTAAACCAATTGTTGAGTACGTGTTAGTGTGGGCACGATGACCACGTATAAAATTATTATATTTTGATCTACGCCAGGTGTTATAGTAGTACGATAAAATTTTCTGTAGTTAACGTATATTGAAAAAAGTGCTTTTCAGACGTTCTAACGCACCTTAATGCTAAACTATTAAACTGAATTTTTTGGATGCAAAATAATTTAATATAGCAATTTTATGTGGCTACATAAGCTCTAAATGCACTCCTACATTGTTTACAACCTTTCCAATCATTCTAAACAATTGTTGAGTACGTGTTAGTGTTGGCACGATGACCACGTATAAAATTATTATATTTTGATCGACGCCAGGTGTTATAGTAGTACAATAAAATTTTCTGTAGTTAACGTTTATAGAAAAACGTGCTTTTCAGACGTTCTAACGCACCTTAATACTAAACTGTTAAACTTGAATTTTTTGGATGCAAAATAATTTAATATAGCAATTTTATATGGCTAAATAAGCTCTAAATGCACTCCTACATTGTTTACAACCATTTCAATCAATTCTAAACCAATTGTTGAGTACGTGTTAGCGTGGCACGATGACCACGTATAAAATTATTATATTTTGATCGACGCCAGGTGTTATAGTAGTACAATAAAATTTTCTGTAGTTAACGTTTATAGAAAAACGTGCTTTTCAGACGTTCTAACGCACCTTAATACTAAACTGTTAAACTTGAATTTTTTGGATGCAAAATAATTTAATATAGCAATTTTATATGGCTAAATAAGCTCTAAATGCACTCCTACATGGTTTACAACCTTTCCAATCAATTCTAAACCAATTGTTGAGTACGTGTTAGTGTTGGCACGATGACCACGTATAAAATGATTATATTTTGATCGACGCCAGGTGTTATAGTAGTACAATAAAATTTTCTGTAGTTAACGTATATTGAAAAAAGTGCTTTTCAGACGTTCTACCGCACCTTAATACTAAACTATTAAACTTGAATTTTTGGATGCAAAATAATTTAATATGGCAATTTTATATGGCTAAATAAGCTCTAAATGCACCCCTACATTGTTACAACCTTTCCAATCAATTCTAAACCAATTGTTGAGCACTTGTTAGTGTTGGCACGATTACCACGTATACAATTATTATATTTTGATCGACGCCAGGTGTTATAGTAGTACAATAAAATTTTCTATAGTTAACGTATATTGAAAAAAGTGCTTTTCAGACGTCCTAACGCACCTTAATACTAAACTATTAAACTTGAATTTTTTAGATACAAATAATTTAATATAGCAATTTATATGGCTAAATAAGCTCTAAATGCACCCTACATTGTTTACAACCTTTCCAATCAATTCTAAACCAATTGTTGAGTACGTGTTAGTGTTGGCACGATGACCACGTATAAAATTATTATATTTTGATCGACGCCAGGTGTTATAGTAGTACAATAAAATTGTCTGGAGTTAACGTATATTGAAAAAAAGTGCTTTTCAGACGTTTCTATCGCACCTTAATGCTAAACTATTAAACTTGAATGTTTTGGATGCAAAATAATTTAATATAGCAATTTTATATGGCTAAATAAGCTCTAAATGCACTCCTACATTGTTTACAACCTTCCAATCAATTCTAAACCAATTGTTGAGTACGTGTTAGTGTTGGCTCGATGACCACGTATAAAATTATTATATTTTGATCGACGCCAGGTGTTATAGTAGTACAATAAAATTTTCTGTAGTTAACGTATATAAAAAACGTGCTTTTCAGACGTTCTGACGCACCTTAATACTAAACTGTTAAACTTGAATTTTTGGATGCAAAATAATTTAATATAGCAATTTTATATGGCTAAATAAGCTCTAAATGCACTCCTACATTGTTTACAACCATTGCAATCAATTCTAAACCAATTGTTGAGTACGTGTTAGCGTTGGCACGATGACCACGTATAAAATTATTATATTTTGATCGACGCCATGTGTTATAGTAGTACGATAAAATTTTCTGTAGTTAACGTATATTGAAAAAAGTGCTTTTCAGACGTTCTAACGCACCTTAATGCTAAACTATTAAACTTGAATTTTTTGGATGCAAAATAATTTAATATAGCAATTTTATATGGCTAAATAAGCTCTAAATGCACTCCTACATTGTTTACAACCTTTCCCAATCAATTCTAAACCAATTGTTGAATACGTGTTAGCGTTGGCACGATGACCACGTATAAAATTATTATATTTTGATCGACGCCAGGTGTTATAGTAGTACAATAAAATTTTCTGTAGTTAACGTATACTGAAAAAAGTGCTTTTCAGACGTTCCAACGCACCTTAATACTAAACTACTAACGTAATTTTTGGATGCAAAATAAATTAATATGGCTAAATACGCTCTAAATGCACTCCTACATTGTTTACAACCTTTCCAATCAATTCTAAACCAATTGTTGAGTATGTGTTAGTGTTGGCACGATGACCACGTATAAAATTATTATATTTTGATCGACGCCAGGTGTTATAGTAGTACAATAAAATTTTCTGTAGTTAACGTATACTGAAAAACGTGCTTTTCAGACATTCTAACGCACCTTAATACTAAACTATTAAACTTGAATTTTTGGATGCAAAATAATTTAATATATCAATTTTATATGGCCAAATAAGCTCTAAATGCACTCCTACATTGTTTACAACCTTGCCAATCAATTCTAAACCAATTGTTGAGTACGTGTTAGTGTTGGCACGATGACCACGTATAAAATTATTATATTTTGATCGACGCCATGTGTTATAGTAGTACGATAAAATTTTCTGTAGTTAACGTATATTGAAAAACGTGCTTTTCAGACGTTCTAACGCACCTTAATGCTAAACTATTAAACTTGAATTTTTGGATGCAAAATAATTTAATATAGTAATTTTATATGGCTAAATAAGCTCTAAATGCACCTCCTACATTGTTTACAACCTTTCAATCAATTCTAAACCAATTGTTGAGTACGTGTTAGTGTTGGCACGATGACCACGTATAAAATTATTATGTTTTGATCGACGCCAGGTGTTATAGTAGTACAATAAAATTTTCTGTAGTTAACGTATACTGAAAACGTGCTTTTCAGACGTTCTAACGCACCTTAATACTAAACTATTAAACTTGAATATTTTGGATGCAAAATAATTTAATATGGCATTTTATATGGCTAAATAAGCTCTAAATGCACCCTACATGTTTACAACCTTTCCAATCATTCTAAACCAATTGTTGAGTACGTGTTAGTGTTGGCACGATGACCACGTATAAAATTATTATATTTTGGTCGACGCCGGGTGTTATAGTAGTACAATAAAATTTTCTGTAGTTATCGTATACTGAAAAAACGTGCTTTTCAGACGTTCTAACGCACCTTAATACTAAACTATTAAACATGAATTTTTTAGATACAAATAATTTAATATAGCAATTTTATATGGCTAAACAAGCTCTAATGCACTCCTACATTGTTTACAACCCTTCCAATCAATTCTAAACCAATTGTTGAGTACGTGTTAGCGTTGGCACGATGACCACGTATAAAATTATTATATTTGATCGACGCCAGGTGTTATAGTAGTACAATAAAATTGTCTGGAGTTAACGTATATTGAAAAACGTGCTTTTCAGACGTTCTAACGCACCTTAATACTAAACTACTAAACCTGAATTTTTGGATGCAAAATTATTTAATAGCAATTTTATATGGCTAAATAAGCTCTAAATGCACTCCTACTTGTTTACAACCTTTTCAATCAATTCTAAACCAATTGTTGAGTTACGTGTTAGCGTTGGCACGATGACCACGTATAAAATTATTATATTTTGATCGACGCCAGGTGTTATAGTAGTACAATAAAATTGTCTGGAGTTAACGTATATTGAAAAAGTGCTTTTCAGACGTTCTAACGCACCTTAATACTAAACTATAAACTTGAATTTTTTGGATGCAAAATAATTTAATATATCAATTTTATATGGCCAAATAAGCTCTAAATGCACTCCTACATTGTTTACAACCTTTCCAATGAATTCTAAACCAATTGTTGAGTACGTGTTAGTGTTGGCACGATGACCACGTATAAAACTATTATATTTTGATCGACGCCAGGTGTTATAGTAGTACAATAAAAATTTCTGTAGTTAACGTATATTGAAAAAAGTGCTTTTCAGACGTTCTAACGCACCTTAATACTAAACTATTAAACTTGAATTTTTGGATGCAAAATAAATTAATATGGCAATTTTATATGGCTAAATAAGCTCTAAATGCACTCCTACATTGTTTACAACCTTTCCAATCAATTCTAACCAATTGTTGAGTACGTGTTAGTGTTGGCACGATGACCACGTATAAAATTATTATATTTTGATCGACGCCAGGTGTTATAGTAGTACAATAAAATTTTCTGTAGTTAACGTATATAGAAAAACGTGCTATTCAGACGTTCTAACGCACCTTAATACTAAACTGTTAAACTTGAATTTTTTGGATGCAAAATAATTTAATATAGCAATTTTATATGGCTAAATAAGCTCTAAATGCACTCCTACATTGTTTACAACCATTTCAATCAATTCTAAACCAATTGTTGAGTACGTGTTAGCGTTGGCACGATGACCACGTATAAAATTATTATATTTTGATCGACGCCCATGTGTTATAGTAGTACGATAAAATTTTCTGTAGTTAACGTATATTGAAAAAAGTGCTTTTCAGACGTTCTAACGCACCTTAATGCTAAACTATTAAACTTGAATTTTTTGGATGCAAAATAATTTAATATAGCAATTTTATATGGCTAAATAAGCTCTAAATGCACTCCTACATTGTTTACAACCTTTCCAATCAATTCTAAACCAATTGTTGAATACGTGTTAGCGTTGGCACGATGACTACGTATAAAATTAATATATTTTGATCGACGCCAGGTGTTATAGTAGTACAATAAAATTTTCTGTAGTTAACGTATACTGAAAAACGTGCTTTTCAGACGTTGTAACGCACCTTAATACTAAACTATTAAACTTGAATTTTTTGGATGCAAAATAATTTAATATATCATTTTTATATGGCCAAATAAGCTCTAAATGCACTCCTACATTGTTTACAACCTTTCCAATCAATTTCTAAACCAATTGTTGAGTACGTGTTAGTGTTGGCACGATGACCACGTATAAAATTATTATATTTTGATCGACGCCAGGTGTTATAGTAGTACAATAAAATTTTCTGTAGTTAACGTATATTGAAAAAAGTGCTTTTCAGACGTTCTAACGCACCTTAATACTAAACTATTAAACTTGAATTTTTGGATGCAAAATAAATTAATATGGCAATTTTATATGGATAAATAAGCTCTAAATGCACTCCTACATTGTTTACAACCTTTCCAATCAATTCTAAACCAATTGTTGAGTACGTGTTAGTGTTGGCACGATGACCACGTATAAAAATTATTATATTTTGATCGACGCCAGGTGTTATAGTAAGTACAATAAAATTGTCTGGAGTTAACGTATATTGAAAAATGTGCTTTTCAGACGTTCTAACGCACCTTAATACTAAACTATTAAACTTGAATTTTTTGGATGCAAAATAATTTAATATATCAATTTTATATGGCCAAATAAGCTCTAAAAGCACTCCTACATTGTTTACAACCTTTCCAATCAATTCTAAACCAATTGTTGAGTACGTGTTAGTGTTGGCACGATGACCACGTATAAAATTATTATATTTTGATCTACGCCAGGTGTTATAGTAGTACGATAAAATTTTCTGTAGTTAACGTATATTGAAAAAAGTGCTTTTCAGACGTTCTAACGCACCTTAATGCTAAACTATTAAACTTGAATTTTTTGGATGCAAAATAATTTAATATAGCAATTTTATGTGGCTAAATAAGCTCTAAATGCACTCCTACATTGTTTACAACCTTTCCAATCAATTCTAAACCAATTGTTGAGTACGTGTTAGTGTTGGCACGATGACCACGTATAAAATTATTATATTTTGATCGACGCCAGGTGTTATAGTAGTACAATAAAATTTTCTGTAGTTAACGTTTATAGAAAAACGTGCTTTTCAGACGTTCTAACGCACCTTAATACTAAACTGTTAAACTTGAATTTTTTGGATGCAAAATAATTTAATATAGCAATTTTATATGGCTAAATAAGCTCTAAATGCACTCCTACATTGTTTACAACCATTTCAATCAATTCTAAACCAATTGTTGAGTACGTGTTAGCGTTGGCACGATGACCACGTATAAAATTATTATATTTTGATCGACGCCAGGTGTTATAGTAGTACAATAAAATTTTCTGTAGTTAACGTTTATAGAAAAACGTGCTTTTCAGACGTTCTAACGCACCTTAATACTAAACTGTTAAACTTGAATTTTTTGGATGCAAAATAATTTAATATAGCAATTTTATATGGCTAAATAAGCTCTAAATGCACTCCTACATTGTTTACAACCTTTCCAATCAATTCTAAACCAATTGTTGAGTACGTGTTAGTGTTGGCACGATGACCACGTATAAAATGATTATATTTTGATCGACGCCAGGTGTTATAGTAGTACAATAAAATTTTCTGTAGTTAACGTATATTGAAAAAAGTGCTTTTCAGACGTTCTACCGCACCTTAATACTAAACTATTAAACTTGAATTTTTTGGATGCAAAATAATTTAATATGGCAATTTTATATGGCTAAATAAGCTCTAAATGCACCCCTACATTGTTTACAACCTTTCCAATCAATTCTAAACCAATTGTTGAGCACTTGTTAGTGTTGGCACGATTACCACGTATACAATTATTATATTTTGATCGACGCCAGGTGTTATAGTAGTACAATAAAATTTTCTATAGTTAACGTATATTGAAAAAAGTGCTTTTCAGACGTCCTAACGCACCTTAATACTAAACTATTAAACTTGAATTTTTTAGATACAAATAATTTAATATAGCAATTTTATATGGCTAAATAAGCTCTAAATGCACCCTACATTGTTTACAACCTTTCCAATCAATTCTAAACCAATTGTTGAGTACGTGTTAGTGTTGGCACGATGACCACGTATAAAATTATTATATTTTGATCGACGCCAGGTGTTATAGTAGTACAATAAAATTGTCTGGAGTTAACGTATATTGAAGAAAGTGCTTTTCAGACGTTCTATCGCACCTTAATGCTAAACTATTAAACTTGAATTTTTTGGATGCAAAATAATTTAATATAGCAATTTTATATGGCTAAATAAGCTCTAAATGCACTCCTACATTGTTTACAACCTTTCCAATCAATTCTAAACCAATTGTTGAGTACGTGTTAGTGTTGGCTCGATGACCACGTATAAAATTATTATATTTTGATCGACGCCAGGTGTTATAGTAGTACAATAAAATTTTCTGTAGTTAACGTATATAAAAAAACGTGCTTTTCAGACGTTCTGACGCACCTTAATACTAAACTGTTAAACTTGAATTTTTGGATGCAAAATAATTTAATATAGCAATTTTATATGGCTAAATAAGCTCTAAATGCACTCCTACATTGTTTACAACCATTGCAATCAATTCTAAACCAATTGTTGAGTACGTGTTAGCGTTGGCACGATGACCACGTATAAAATTATTATATTTTGATCGACGCCATGTGTTATAGTAGTACGATAAAATTTTCTGTAGTTAACGTATATTGAAAAAAGTGCTTTTCAGACGTTCTAACGCACCTTAATGCTAAACTATTAAACTTGAATTTTTTGGATGCAAAATAATTTAATATAGCAATTTTATATGGCTAAATAAGCTCTAAATGCACTCCTACATTGTTTACAACCTTTCCAATCAATTCTAAACCAATTGTTGAATACGTGTTAGCGTTGGCACGATGACCACGTATAAAATTATTATATTTTGATCGACGCCAGGTGTTATAGTAGTACAATAAAATTTTCTGTAGTTAACGTATACTGAAAAAAGTGCTTTTCAGACGTTCCAACGCACCTTAATACTAAACTACTAAACGTGAATTTTTGGATGCAAAATAAATTAATATGGCTAAATACGCTCTAAATGCACTCCTACATTGTTTACAACCTTTCCAATCAATTCTAAACCAATTGTTGAGTATGTGTTAGTGTTGGCACGATGACCACGTATAAAATTATTATATTTTGATCGACGCCAGGTGTTATAGTAGTACAATAAAATTTTCTGTAGTTAACGTATACTGAAAAACGTGCTTTTCAGACATTCTAACGCACCTTAATACTAAACTATTAAACTTGAATTTTTTGGATGCAAAATAATTTAATATATCAATTTTATATGGCCAAATAAGCTCTAAATGCACTCCTACATTGTTTACAACCTTGCCAATCAATTCTAAACCAATTGTTGAGTACGTGTTAGTGTTGGCACGATGACCACGTATAAAATTATTATATTTTGATCGACGCCATGTGTTATAGTAGTACGATAAAATTTTCTGTAGTTAACGTATATTGAAAAACGTGCTTTTCAGACGTTCTAACGCACCTTAATGCTAAACTATTAAACTTGAATTTTTTGGATGCAAAATAATTTAATATAGTAATTTTATATGGCTAAATAAGCTCTAAATGCACTCCTACATTGTTTACAACCTTTCCAATCAATTCTAAACCAATTGTTGAGTACGTGTTAGTGTTGGCACGATGACCACGTATAAAATTATTATGTTTTGATCGACGCCAGGTGTTATAGTAGTACAATAAAATTTTCTGTAGTTAACGTATACTGAAAAACGTGCTTTTCAGACGTTCTAACGCACCTTAATACTAAACTATTAAACTTGAATATTTTGGATGCAAAATAATTTAATATGGCAATTTTATATGGCTAAATAAGCTCTAAATGCACCCCTACATTGTTTACAACCTTTCCAATCAATTCTAAACCAATTGTTGAGTACGTGTTAGTGTTGGCACGATGACCACGTATAAAATTATTATATTTTGGTCGACGCCGGGTGTTATAGTAGTACAATAAAATTTTCTGTAGTTATCGTATACTGAAAAACGTGCTTTTCAGACGTTCTAACGCACCTTAATACTAAACTATTAAACATGAATTTTTTAGATACAAATAATTTAATATAGCAATTTTATATGGCTAAACAAGCTCTAAATGCACTCCTACATTGTTTACAACCCTTCCAATCAATTCTAAACCAATTGTTGAGTACGTGTTAGCGTTGGCACGATGACCACGTATAAAATTATTATATTTTGATCGACGCCAGGTGTTATAGTAGTACAATAAAATTGTCTGGAGTTAACGTATATTGAAAAACGTGCTTTTCAGACGTTCTAACGCACCTTAATACTAAACTACTAAACCTGAATTTTTTGGATGCAAAATTATTTAATATAGCAATTTTATATGGCTAAATAAGCTCTAAATGCACTCCTACATTGTTTACAACCTTTTCAATCAATTCTAAACCAATTGTTGAGTACGTGTTAGCGTTGGCACGATGACCACGTATAAAATTATTATATTTTGATCGACGCCAGGTGTTATAGTAGTACAATAAAATTGTCTGGAGTTAACGTATATTGAAAAATGTGCTTTTCAGACGTTCTAACGCACCTTAATACTAAACTATTAAACTTGAATTTTTTGGATGCAAAATAATTTAATATATCAATTTTATATGGCCAAATAAGCTCTAAATGCACTCCTACATTGTTTACAACCTTTCCAATGAATTCTAAACCAATTGTTGAGTACGTGTTAGTGTTGGCACGATGACCACGTATAAAACTATTATATTTTGATCGACGCCAGGTGTTATAGTAGTACAATAAAAATTTCTGTAGTTAACGTATATTGAAAAAAGTGCTTTTCAGACGTTCTAACGCACCTTAATACTAAACTATTAAACTTGAATTTTTGGATGCAAAATAAATTAATATGGCAATTTTATATGGCTAAATAAGCTCTAAATGCACTCCTACATTGTTTACAACCTTTCCAATCAATTCTAAACCAATTGTTGAGTACGTGTTAGTGTTGGCACGATGACCACGTATAAAATTATTATATTTTGATCGACGCCAGGTGTTATAGTAGTACAATAAAATTTTCTGTAGTTAACGTATATAGAAAAACGTGCTATTCAGACGTTCTAACGCACCTTAATACTAAACTGTTAAACTTGAATTTTTTGGATGCAAAATAATTTAATATAGCAATTTTATATGGCTAAATAAGCTCTAAATGCACTCCTACATTGTTTACAACCATTTCAATCAATTCTAAACCAATTGTTGAGTACGTGTTAGCGTTGGCACGATGACCACGTATAAAATTATTATATTTTGATCGACGCCATGTGTTATAGTAGTACGATAAAATTTTCTGTAGTTAACGTATATTGAAAAAAGTGCTTTTCAGACGTTCTAACGCACCTTAATGCTAAACTATTAAACTTGAATTTTTTGGATGCAAAATAATTTAATATAGCAATTTTATATGGCTAAATAAGCTCTAAATGCACTCCTACATTGTTTACAACCTTTCCAATCAATTCTAAACCAATTGTTGAATACGTGTTAGCGTTGGCACGATGACTACGTATAAAATTAATATATTTTGATCGACGCCAGGTGTTATAGTAGTACAATAAAATTTTCTGTAGTTAACGTATACTGAAAAACGTGCTTTTCAGACGTTGTAACGCACCTTAATACTAAACTATTAAACTTGAATTTTTTGGATGCAAAATAATTTAATATATCATTTTTATATGGCCAAATAAGCTCTAAATGCACTCCTACATTGTTTACAACCTTTCCAATCAATTCTAAACCAATTGTTGAGTACGTGTTAGTGTTGGCACGATGACCACGTATAAAATTATTATATTTTGATCGACGCCAGGTGTTATAGTAGTACAATAAAATTTTCTGTAGTTAACGTATATTGAAAAAAGTGCTTTTCAGACGTTCTAACGCACCTTAATACTAAACTATTAAACTTGAATTTTTGGATGCAAAATAAATTAATATGGCAATTTTATATGGATAAATAAGCTCTAAATGCACTCCTACATTGTTTACAACCTTTCCAATCAATTCTAAACCAATTGTTGAGTACGTGTTAGTGTTGGCACGATGACCACGTATAAAATTATTATATTTTGATCGACGCCAGGTGTTATAGTAGTACAATAAAATTGTCTGGAGTTAACGTATATTGAAAAATGTGCTTTTCAGACGTTCTAACGCACCTTAATACTAAACTATTAAACTTGAATTTTTTGGATGCAAAATAATTTAATATATCAATTTTATATGGCCAAATAAGCTCTAAAAGCACTCCTACATTGTTTACAACCTTTCCAATCAATTCTAAACCAATTGTTGAGTACGTGTTAGTGTTGGCACGATGACCACGTATAAAATTATTATATTTTGATCTACGCCAGGTGTTATAGTAGTACGATAAAATTTTCTGTAGTTAACGTATATTGAAAAAAGTGCTTTTCAGACGTTCTAACGCACCTTAATGCTAAACTATTAAACTTGAATTTTTTGGATGCAAAATAATTTAATATAGCAATTTTATGTGGCTAAATAAGCTCTAAATGCACTCCTACATTGTTTACAACCTTTCCAATCAATTCTAAACCAATTGTTGAGTACGTGTTAGTGTTGGCACGATGACCACGTATAAAATTATTATATTTTGATCGACGCCAGGTGTTATAGTAGTACAATAAAATTTTCTGTAGTTAACGTTTATAGAAAAACGTGCTTTTCAGACGTTCTAACGCACCTTAATACTAAACTGTTAAACTTGAATTTTTTGGATGCAAAATAATTTAATATAGCAATTTTATATGGCTAAATAAGCTCTAAATGCACTCCTACATTGTTTACAACCATTTCAATCAATTCTAAACCAATTGTTGAGTACGTGTTAGCGTTGGCACGATGACCACGTATAAAATTATTATATTTTGATCGACGCCATGTGTTATAGTAGTACGATAAAATTTTCTGTAGTTAACGTATATTGAAAAAAGTGCTTTTCAGACGTTCTAACGCACCTTAATGCTAAACTATTAAACTTGAATTTTTTGGATGCAAAATAATTTAATATAGCAATTTTATATGGCTAAATAAGCTCTAAATGCACTCCTACATTGTTTACAACCTTTCCAATCAATTCTAAACCAATTGTTGAATACGTGTTGGCGTTGGCACGATGACCACGTATAAAATTAATATATTTTGATCGACGCCAGGTGTTATAGTAGTACAATAAAATTTTCTGTAGTTAACGTATACTGAAAAACGTGCTTTTCAGACGTTCTAACGCACCTTAATACTAAACTATTAAACTTGAATTTTTTGGATTCAAAATAATTTAATATATCATTTTTATATGGCCAAATAAGCTCTAAATGCACTCCTACATTGTTTACAACCTTTCCAATCAATTCTAAACCAATTGTTGAGTACGTGTTAGTGTTGGCACGATGACCACGTATAAAATTATTATATTTTGATCGACGCCAGGTGTTATAGTAGTACAATAAAATTTTCTGTAGTTAACGTATATTGAAAAAAGTGCTTTTCAGACGTTCTAACGCACCTTAATACTAAACTATTAAACTTGAATTTTTGGATGCAAAATAAATTAATATGGCAATTTTATATGGCTAAATAAGCTCTAAATGCACTTCTACATTGTTTACAACCTTTCCAATCAATTCTAAACCAATTGTTGAGTACGTGTTAGTGTTGGCACGATGACCACGTATAAAATTATTATATTTTGATCGACGCCAGGTGTTATAGTAGTACAATAAAATTGTCTGGAGTTAACGTATATTGAAAAATGTGCTTTTCAGACGTTCTAACGCACCTTAATACTAAACTATTAAACTTGAATTTTTTGGATGCAAAATAATTTAATATATCAATTTTATATGGCCAAATAAGCTCTAAATGCACTCCTACATTGTTTACAACCTTTCCAATCATTCCAAACCAATTGTTGAGTACGTCTTAGTGTTGGCACTATGACCACGTATAAAATTATTATATTTTGATCGACGCCAGGTGTTATAGTAGTACGATAAAATTTTCTGTAGTTAACGTATATTGAAAAAAGTGCTTTTCAGACGTTCTAACGCACCTTAATGCTAAACTATTAAACTTGAATTTTTTGGATGCAAAATAATTTAATATAGCAATTTTATATGGCTAAATAAGCTCTAAATGCACTGCTACATTGTTTACAACCTTTCCAATCAATTCTAAACCAATTGTTAAGTACGTGTTAGTGTTGGCACGATGACCACGTATAAAATTATTATATTTTGATCGACGCCAGGTGTTATAGTAGTACAATAAAATTTTCTGTAGTTAACGTATATAGAAAAACGTGCTTTTCAGACGTTCTAACGCACCTTAATACTAAACTGTTAAACTTGAATTTTTTGGATGCAAAATAATTTAATATAGCAATTTTATATGGCCAAATAAGCTCTAAATGCACTCCTACATTGTTTACAACCATTTCAATCAATTCTAAACCAATTGTTGAGTACGTGTTAGCGTTGGCACGATGACCACGTATAAAATTATTATATTTTGATCGATGCCATGTGTTATAGTAGTACGATAAAATTTTCTGTAGTTAACGTATATTGAAAAAAGTGCTTTTCAGACGTTCTAACGCACCTTAATGCTAAACTATTAAACTTGAATTTTTTGGATGCAAAATAATTTAATATAGCAATTTTTTATGGCTAAATAAGCTCTAAATGCACTCCTACATTGTTTACAACCTTTCCAATCAATTCTAAATTAATTGTTGAATACGTGTTAGTGTTGGCACGATGACCACGTATAAAATTATTATATTTTGATCGACGCCAGGTGTTATAGTAGTACAATAAAATTTTCTGTAGTTAACGTATACTGAAAAACGTGCTTTTCAGACGTTCTAACGCACCTTAATACTAAACTATTAAACTTGAATTTTTTGGATGCAAAATAATTTAATATGGCAATTTTATATGGCTAAATAAGCTCTAAATGCACCCCTACATTGTTTACAACCTTTCCAATCAATTCTAAACCAATTTTTGAGCACTTGTTAGTGTTGGCACGATTACCACGTATACAATTATTATATTTTGATCGACGCCAGGTGTTATAGTAGTACAATAAAATTTTCTGTAGTTAACGTATATTGAAAAAAGTGCTTTTCAGACGTTCTAACGCACCTTAATACTAAACTATTAAACTTGAATTTTTTGGATGCAAAATAATTTAATATATCAATTTTATATGGCCAAATAAGCTCTAAATGCACTCCTACATCGTTTACAACCTTTCCAATCAATTCTAAACCAATTGTTGAGTACGTGTTAGTGTTGGCACGATGACCACGTATAAAATTATTATATTTTGATCGACGCCAGGTGTTATAGTAGTACAATAAAATTTTCTGTAGTTAACGTATATTGAAAAAAGTGCTTTTCAGACGTTCTAACGCACCTTAATACTAAACTATTAAACTTGAATTTTTGGATGCAAAATAAATTAATATGGCAATTTTATATGGCTAAATAAGCTCTAAATGCACTTCTACATTGTTTACAACCTTTCCAATCAATTCTAAACCAATTGTTGAGTACGTGTTAGTGTTGGCACGATGACCACGTATAAAATTATTATATTTTGATCGACGCCAGGTGTTATAGTAGTACAATAAAATTGTCTGGAGTTAACGTATATTGAAAAATGTGCTTTTCAGACGTTCTAACGCACCTTAATACTAAACTATTAAACTTGAATTTTTTGGATGCAAAATAATTTAATATATCAATTTTATATGGCCAAATAAGCTCTAAATGCACTCCTACATTGTTTACAACCTTTCCAATCAATTCCAAACCAATTGTTGAGTACGTCTTAGTGTTGGCACTATGACCACGTATAAAATTATTATATTTTGATCGACGCCAGGTGTTATAGTAGTACGATAAAATTTTCTGTAGTTAACGTATATTGAAAAAAGTGCTTTTCAGACGTTCTAACGCACCTTAATGCTAAACTATTAAACTTGAATTTTTTGGATGCAAAATAATTTAATATAGCAATTTTATATGGCTAAATAAGCTCTAAATGCACTGCTACATTGTTTACAACCTTTCCAATCAATTCTAAACCAATTGTTAAGTACGTGTTAGTGTTGGCACGATGACCACGTATAAAATTATTATATTTTGATCGACGCCAGGTGTTATAGTAGTACAATAAAATTTTCTGTAGTTAACGTATATAGAAAAACGTGCTTTTCAGACGTTCTAACGCACCTTAATACTAAACTGTTAAACTTGAATTTTTTGGATGCAAAATAATTTAATATAGCAATTTTATATGGCTAAATAAGCTCTAAATGCACTCCTACATTGTTTACAACCATTTCAATCAATTCTAAACCAATTGTTGAGTACGTGTTAGCGTTGGCACGATGACCACGTATAAAATTATTATATTTTGATCGATGCCATGTGTTATAGTAGTACGATAAAATTTTCTGTAGTTAACGTATATTGAAAAAAGTGCTTTTCAGACGTTCTAACGCACCTTAATGCTAAACTATTAAACTTGAATTTTTTGGATGCAAAATAATTTAATATAGCAATTTTTTATGGCTAAATAAGCTCTAAATGCACTCCTACATTGTTTACAACCTTTCCAATCAATTCTAAATTAATTGTTGAATACGTGTTAGTGTTGGCACGATGACCACGTATAAAATTATTATATTTTGATCGACGCCAGGTGTTATAGTAGTACAATAAAATTTTCTGTAGTTAACGTATACTGAAAAACGTGCTTTTCAGACGTTCTAACGCACCTTAATACTAAACTATTAAACTTGAATTTTTTGGATGCAAAATAATTTAATATGGCAATTTTATATGGCTAAATAAGCTCTAAATGCACCCCTACATTGTTTACAACCTTTCCAATCAATTCTAAACCAATTTTTGAGCACTTGTTAGTGTTGGCACGATTACCACGTATACAATTATTATATTTTGATCGACGCCAGGTGTTATAGTAGTACAATAAAATTTTCTGTAGTTAACGTATATTGAAAAAGGTGCTTTTCAGACGTTCTAACGCACCTTAATACTAAACTATTAAACTTGAATTTTTTGGATGCAAAATAATTTAATATATCAATTTTATATGGCCAAATAAGCTCTAAATGCACTCCTACATTGTTTACAACCTTTCCAATCAATTCTAAACCAATTGTTGAGTACGTGTTAGTGTTGGCACTATGACCACGTATAAAATTATTATATTTTGATCGACGCCAGGTGTTATAGTAGTACAATAAAATTTTCTGTAGTTAACGTATATTGAAAAAAGTGCTTTTCAGACGTTCTACCGCACCTTAATGCTAAACTATTAAACTTGAATTTTTTGGATGCAAAATAATTTAATATAGTAATTTTATATGGCTAAATAAGCTCTAAATGCACTCCTACATTGTTTACAACCTTTCCAATCAATTCTAAACCAATTGTTGAGCACTTGTTAGTGTTGGCACGATTACCACGTATACAATTATTATATTTTGATCGACGCCAGGTGTTATAGTAGTACAATAAAATTTTCTGTAGTTAACGTATATTGAAAAAAGTGCTTTTCAGACGTTCTAACGCACCTTAATACTAAACTATTAAACTTGAATTTTTTGGATGCAAAATAATTTAATATATCAATTTTATATGGCCAAATAAGCTCTAAATGCACTCCTACATTGTTTACAACCTTTCCAATCAATTCTAAACCAATTGTTGAGTACGTGTTAGTGTTGGCACGATGACCACGTATAAAATGATTATATTTTGATCGACGCCAGGTGTTATAGTAGTACAATAAAATTTTCTGTAGTTAACGTATATTGAAAAAAGTGCTTTTCAGACGTTCTACCGCACCTTAATACTAAACTATTAAACTTGAATTTTTTGGATGCAAAATAATTTAATATGGCAATTTTATATGGCTAAATAAGCTCTAAATGCACCCCTACATTGTTTACAACCTTTCCAATCAATTCTAAACCAATTGTTGAGCACTTGTTAGTGTTGGCACGATTACCACGTATACAATTATTATATTTTGATCGACGCCAGGTGTTATAGTAGTACAATAAAATTTTCTATAGTTAACGTATATTGAAAAAAGTGCTTTTCAGACGTCCTAACGCACCTTAATACTAAACTATTAAACTTGAATTTTTTAGATACAAATAATTTAATATAGCAATTTTATATGGCTAAATAAGCTCTAAATGCACCCCTACATTGTTTACAACCTTTCCAATCAATTCTAAACCAATTGTTGAGTACGTGTTAGTGTTGGCACGATGACCACGTATAAAATTATTATATTTTGATCGACGCCAGGTGTTATAGTAGTACAATAAAATTGTCTGGAGTTAACGTATATTGAAAAAAGTGCTTTTCAGACGTTCTATCGCACCTTAATGCTAAACTATTAAACTTGAATTTTTTGGATGCAAAATAATTTAATATAGCAATTTTATATGGCTAAATAAGCTCTAAATGCACTCCTACATTGTTTACAACCTTTCCAATCAATTCTAAACCAATTGTTGAGTACGTGTTAGTGTTGGCTCGATGACCACGTATAAAATTATTATATTTTGATCGACGCCAGGTGTTATAGTAGTACAATAAAATTTTCTGTAGTTAACGTATATAGAAAAACGTGCTTTTCAGACGTTCTGACGCACCTTAATACTAAACTGTTAAACTTGAATTTTTTGGATGCAAAATAATTTAATATAGCAATTTTATATGGCTAAATAAGCTCTAAATGCACTCCTACATTGTTTACAACCATTGCAATCAATTCTAAACCAATTGTTGAGTACGTGTTAGCGTTGGCACGATGACCACGTATAAAATTATTATATTTTGATCGACGCCATGTGTTATAGTAGTACGATAAAATTTTCTGTAGTTAACGTATATTGAAAAAAGTGCTTTTCAGACGTTCTAACGCACCTTAATGCTAAACTATTAAACTTGAATTTTTTGGATGCAAAATAATTTAATATAGCAATTTTATATGGCTAAATAAGCTCTAAATGCACTCCTACATTGTTTACAACCTTTCCAATCAATTCTAAACCAATTGTTGAATACGTGTTAGCGTTGGCACGATGACCACCTATAAAATTATTATATTTTGATCGACGCCAGGTGTTATAGTAGTACAATAAAATTTTCTGTAGTTAACGTATACTGGAAAACGTGCTTTTCAGACGTTCTAACGCACCTTAATACTAAACTATTAAACTTGAATTTTTTGGATGCAAAATAATTTAATATATCAATTTTATATGGCCAAATAAGCTCTAAATGCACTCCTACATTGGTTACAACCTTTCCAATCAATTCTAAACCAATTGTTGAGTACGTGTTAGTGTCGGCACGAAGACCACGTCTAAAATTATTATATTTTGATCGACGCCAGGTGTTATAGTAGTACAATAAAATTTTCTGTAGTTAACGTATACTGAAAAAAGTGCTTTTCAGACGTTCCAACGCACCTTAATACTAAACTACTAAACGTGAATTTTTGGATGCAAAATAAATTAATATGGCTAAATACGCTCTAAATGCACTCCTACATTGTTTACAACCTTTCCAATCAATTCTAAACCAATTGTTGAGTATGTGTTAGTGTTGGCACGATGACCACGTATAAAATTATTATATTTTGATTGACGCCAGGTGTTATAGTAGTACAATAAAATTGTCTGGAGTTAACGTATATTGAAAAATGTGCTTTTCAGACGTTCTAACGCACCTTAATACTAAACTATTAAACTTGAATTTTTTGGATGCAAAATAATTTAATATATCAATTTTATATGGCCAAATAAGCTCTAAATGCACTCCTACATTGTTTACAACCTTGCCAATCAATTCTAAACCAATTGTTGAGTACGTGTTAGTGTTGGCACGATGACCACGTATAAAATTATTATATTTTGATCGACGCCATGTGTTATAGTAGTACGATAAAATTTTCTGTAGTTAACGTATATTGAAAAACGTGCTTTTCAGACGTTCTAACGCACCTTAATGCTAAACTATTAAACTTGAATTTTTTGGATGCAAAATAATTTAATATAGCAATTTTATATGGCTAAATAAGCTCTAAATGCACTCCTACAGTGTTTACAACCCTTCCAATCAATTCTAAACCAATTGTTGAATACGTGTTAGTGTTGGCACGATGACCACGTATAAAATTATTATATTTTGATCGACGCCAGGTGTTACAGTAGTACAATAAAATTTTCTGTAGTTAACGTATACTGAAAAACGTGCTTTTCAGACGTTCTAACGCACCTTAATACTAAACTATTAAACTTGAATTTTTTGGATGCAAAATAATTTAATATGGCAATTTTATATGGCTAAATAAGCTCTAAATGCACCCCTACATTGTTTACAACCTTTCCAATCAATTCTAACCCAATTGTTGAGTACGTCTTAGTGTTGGCACGATGACCACGTATAAAATGATTATATTTTGATCGACGCCAGGTGTTATAGTAGTACAATAAAATTTTCTGTAGTTAACGTATATTGAAAAAAGTGCTTTTCAGACGTTCTAACGCACCTTAATGCTAAACTATTAAACTTAAATTTTTTGGATGCAAAATAATTTAATATAGTAATTTTATATGGCTAAATAAGCTCTAAATGCACTCCTACATTGTTTACAACCTTTCCAATCAATTCTAAACCAATTGTTGAGTACGTGTTAGTGTTGGCACGATGACCACGTATAAAATTATTATATTTTGATCGACACCAGGTGTTATAGTAGTACAATAACATTTTCTGTAGTTAACGTATACTGAAAAACGTGCTTTTCAGACGTTCTAACGCACCTTAATACTAAACTATTAAACTTGAATTTTTTGGATGCAAAATAATTTAATATGGCAATTTTATATGGCTAAATAAGCTCTAAATGCACTCCTACATTGTTTACAACCTTTCCAATCAATTCTAAACCAATTGTTGAGTACGTGTTAGTGTTGGCACGATGACAACGTATAAAATTATTATATTTTGATCGACGCCGGGTGTTATAGTAGTACAATAAAATTTTCTGTAGTTATCGTATATTGAAAAACGTGCTTTTCAGACGTTCTAACGCACCTTAATACTAAACTATTAAACATGAATTTTTTAGATACAAATAATTTAATATAGCAATTTTATAAGGCTAAACAAGCTCTAAATGCACTCCTACATTGTTTACAACCCTTCCAATCAATTCTAAACCAATTGTTGAGTACGTGTTAGTGTTGGCACGATGACCACGTATAAAATTATTATATTTTGATCGACGCCAGGTGTTATAGTAGTACAATAAAATTTTCTGTAGTTAACGTATATTGAAAAAAGTGCTTTTCAGACGTTCTAACGCACCTTAATACTAAACTATTAAACTTGAATTTTTGGATGCAAAATAAATTAATATGGCAATTTTATATGGCTAAATAAGCTCTAAATGCACTCCTACATTGTTTACAACCTTTCCAATCAATTCTAAACCAATTGTTGAATACGTGTTAGTGTTGGCACGATGACCACGTCTAAAATTATTATATTTTGATCGACGCCAGGTGTTATAGTAGTACAATAAAATTTTCTGTAGTTAACGTATACTGAAAAACGTGCTTTTCAGACATTCTAACGCACCTTAATACTAAACTATTAAACTTGAATTTTTTGGATGCAAAATAATTTAATATGGCAATTTTATATGGCTAAATAAGCTCTAAATGCACCCCTACATTGTTTACAACCTTTCCAATCAATTATAAACCAATTGTTGAGCACTTGTTAGTGTTGGCACGATTACCACGTATACAACTATTATATTTTGATCGACGCCAGGTGTTATAGTAGTACAATAAAATTTTCTGTAGTTAACGTATATTGAAAAAAGTGCTTTTCAGACGTTCTAACGCACCTTAATACTAAACTATTAAACTTGAATTTTTTGGATGCAAAATAATTTAATATATCAATTTTATATGGCCAAATAAGCTCTAAATGCACTCCTACATTGTTTACAACCTTTCCAATCAATTCTAAACCAATTGTTGAGTACGTGTTAGTGTTGGCACGATGACCACGTATAAAATGATTATATTTTGATCGACGCCAGGTGTTATAGTAGTACAATAAAATTTTCTGTAGTTAACGTATATTGAAAAAAGTGCTTTCCAGACGTTCTAACGCACCTTAATGCTAAACTATTAAACTTGAATTTTTTGGATGCAAAATAATTTAATATAGTAATTTTATATGGCTAAATAAGCTCTAAATGCACTCCTACATTGTTTACAACCTTTCCAATCAATTCTAAACCAATTGTTGAGTACGTGTTAGTGTTGGCACGATGACCACGTATAAAATTATTATATTTTGATCGACGCCAGGTGTTATAGTAGTACAATAAAATTTTCTGTAGTTAACGTATACTGAAAAACGTGCTTTTCAGACGTTCTAACGCACCTTAATACTAAACTATTAAACTTGAATTTTTTGGATGCAAAATAATTTAATATGGCAGTTTTATATGGCTAAATAAGCTCTAAATGCACCGCTACATTGTTTACAACCTTTCCAATCAATTCTAAACCAATTGTTGAGTACGTGTTAGTGTTGGCACGATGACCACGTATAAAATTATTATATTTTGATCGACGCCGGGTGTTATAGTAGTACAATAAAATTTTCTGTAGTTATCGTATATTGAAAAACGTGCTTTTCAGACGTTCTAACGCACCTTAATACTAAACTATTAAACATGAATTTTTTAGATACAAATAATTTAATAGAGCAATTTTATATGGCTAAACAAGATCTAAATGCAATCCTACATTGTTTACAACCCTTCCAATCAATTCTAAACCAATTGTTGAGTACGTGTTAGCGTTGGCACGTTGACCACGTATAAAACTATTATATTTTGATCGACGCCAGGTGTTATAGTAGTACAATAAAATTGTCTGGAGTTAACGTATATTGAAAAACGTGCTTTTCAGACGTTCTAACGCACCTTAATACTAAACTACTAAACCTGAATTTTTTGGATGCAAAATTATCTAATATAGCAATTTTATATGGCTAAATAAGCTCTAAATGCACTCCTACATTGTTTACAACCTTTTCAATCAATTCTAAACCAATTGTTGAGTACGTGTTAGCGTTGGCACGATGACCACGTATAAAATTATTATATTTTGATCGACGCCAGGTGTTATAGTAGTACAATAAAATTGTCTGGAATTAACGTATATTGAAAAATGTGCTTTTCAGACGTTCTAACGCACCTTAATACTAAACTATTAAACTTGAATTTTTTGGATGGAAAATAATTTAATATATCAATTTTATATGGCCAAATAAGCTCTAAATGCACTCCTACATTGTTTACAACTTTTCCAATCAATTCTAAACCAATTGTTGAGTACGTGTTAGTGTTGGCACGATGACCACGTATAAAATTATTATATTTTGATCGACGCCAGGTGTTATAGTAGTACAATAAAATTTTCTGTAGTTAACGTATATTGAAAAAAGTGCTTTTCAGACGTTCTAACGCACCTTAATGCTAAACTATTAAACTTGAATTTTTTGGATGCAAAATAATTTAATATAGCAATTTTATATGGCTAAATAAGCTCTAAATGCACTCCTACATTGTTTACAACCCTTCCAATCAATTCTAAACCAATTGTTGAATACGTGTTAGTGTTGCCACGATGACCACGTATAAAATTATTATATTTTGATCGACGCCAGGTGTTACAGTAGTACAATAAAATTTTCTGTAGTTAACGTATACTGAAAAACGTGCTTTTCAGACGTTCTAACGCACCTTAATACTAAACTATTAAACTTGAATTTTTTGGATGCAAAATAATTTAATATGGCAATTTTACATGGCTAAATAAGCTCTAAATGCACCCCTACATTGTTTACAACCTTTCCAATCAATTCTAAACCAATTGTTGAGTACGTCTTAGTGTTGGCACGATGACCACGTATAAAATGATTATATTTTGATCGACGCCAGGTGTTATAGTAGTACAATAAAATTTTCTGTAGTTAACGTATATTGAAAAAAGTGCTTTTCAGACGTTCTAACGCACCTTAATGCTAAACTATTAAACTTGAATTTTTTGGATGCAAAATAATTTAATATAGTAATATTATATGGCTAAATAAGCTCTAAATGCACTCCTACATTGTTTACAACCTTTCCAATCAATTCTAAACCAATTGTTGAGTACGTGTTAGTGTTGGCACGATGACCACGTATAAAATTATTATATTTTGATCGACGCCAGGTGTTATAGTAGTACAATAAAATTTTCTGTAGTTAACGTATATAGAAAAACGTGCTTTTCAGACGTTCTAACGCACCTTAATACTAAACTGTTAAACTTGAATTTTTTGGATGCTAAATAATTTAATATAGCAATTTTATATGGCTAAATAAGCTCTAAATGCACTCCTACATTGTTTACAACTTTTCCAATCAATTCTAAACCAATTGTTGAGTACGTGTTAGTGTTGGCACGATGACCACGTATAAAATTATTATATTTTGATCGACGCCAGGTGTTATAGTAGTACAATAAAATTTTCTGTAGTTAACGTATATTGAAAAAAGTGCTTTTCAGACGTTCTAACGCACCTTAATACTAAACTATTAAACTTGAATTTTTTGGATGCAAAATAATTTAATATAGCAATTTTATATGGCTAAATAAGCTCTAAATGCACTCCTACATTGTTTACAACCCTTCCAATCAATTCTAAACCAATTGTTGAATACGTGTTAGTGTTGGCACGATGACCACGTATAAAATTATTATATTTTGATCGACGCCAGGTGTTACAGTAGTACAATAAAATTTTCTGTAGTTAACGTATACTGAAAAACGTGCTTTTCAGACGTTCTAACGCACCTTAATACTAAACTATTAAACTTGAATTTTTTGGATGCAAAATAATTTAATATGGCAATTTTATATGGCTAAATAAGCTCTAAATGCACCCCTACATTGTTTACAACCTTTCCAATCAATTCTAAACCAATTGTTGAGTACGTCTTAGTGTTGGCACGATGACCACGTATAAAATGATTATATTTTGATCGACGCCAGGTGTTATAGTAGTACAATAAAATTTTCTGTAGTTAACGTATATTGAAAAAAGTGCTTTTCAGACGTTCTAACGCACCTTAATGCTAAACTATTAAACTTAAATTTTTTGGATGCAAAATAATTTAATATAGTAATTTTATATGGCTAAATAAGCTCTAAATGCACTCCTACATTGTTTACAACCTTTCCAATCAATTCTAAACCAATTGTTGAGTACGTGTTAGTGTTGGCACGATGACCACGTATAAAATTATTATATTTTGATCGATGCCAGGTGTTATAGTAGTACAATAACATTTTCTGTAGTTAACGTATATTGAAAAACGTGCTTTTCAGACGTTCTAACGCACCTTAATACTAAACTACTAAACCTGAATTTTTTGGATGCAAAATTATCTAATATAGCAATTTTATATGGCTAAATAAGCTCTAAATGCACTCCTACATTGTTTACAACCTTTTCAATCAATTCTAAACCAATTGTTGAGTACGTGTTAGCGTTGGCACGATGACCACGTATAAAATTATTATATTTTGATCGACGCCAGGTGTTATAGTAGTACAATAAAATTGTCTGGAATTAACGTATATTGAAAAATGTGCTTTTCAGACGTTCTAACGCACCTTAATACTAAACTATTAAACTTGAATTTTTTGGATGGAAAATAATTTAATATATCAATTTTATATGGCCAAATAAGCTCTAAATGCACTCCTACATTGTTTACAACTTTTCCAATCAATTCTAAACCAATTGTTGAGTACGTGTTAGTGTTGGCACGATGACCACGTATAAAATTATTATATTTTGATCGACGCCAGGTGTTATAGTAGTACAATAAAATTTTTCTGTAGTTAACGTATATTGAAAAAGTGCTTTTCAGACGTTCTAACGCACCTTAATGCTAAACTATTAAACTTGAATTTTTTGGATGCAAAATAATTTAATATAGCCATTTTATATGGTTAAATAAGCTCTAAATGCACTCCTACATTGTTTACAACCTTTCCAATCAATTCTAAACCAATTGTTGAGTACGTGTTAGTGTTGGCACGATGACCACGTATAAAATTATTATATTTTGATCGACGCCAGGTGTTATAGTAGTACAATAAAATTTTCTGTAGTTCACGTATATAGAAAAACGTGCTTTTCAGACGTTCTAACGCACCTTAATACTAAACTGTTAAACTTGAATTTTTTGGATGCAAAATAATTTAATATAGCAATTTTATATGGCTAAATAAGCTCTAAATGCACTCCTACATTGTTTACAACCCTTCCAATCAATTCTAAACCAATTGTTGAATACGTGTTAGTGTTGCCACGATGACCACGTATAAAATTATTATATTTTGATCGACGCCAGGTGTTACAGTAGTACAATAAAATTTTCTGTAGTTAACGTATACTGAAAAACGTGCTTTTCAGACGTTCTAACGCACCTTAATACTAAACTATTAAACTTGAAAATTTTGGATGCAAAATAATTTAATATGGCAATTTTATATGGCTAAATAAGCTCTAAATGCACCCCTACATTGTTTACAACCTTTCCAATCAATTCTAAACCAATTGTTGAGTACGTCTTAGTGTTGGCACGATGACCACGTATAAAATGATTATATTTTGATCGACGCCAGGTGTTATAGTAGTACAATAAAATTTTCTGTAGTTAACGTATATTGAAAAAAGTGCTTTTCAGACGTTCTAACGCACCTTAATGCTAAACTATTAAACTTGAATTTTTTGGATGCAAAATAATTTAATATAGTAATTTTATATGGCTAAATAAGCTCTAAATGCACTCCTACATTGTTTACAACCTTTCCAATCAATTCTAAACCAATTGTTGAGTACGTGTTAGTGTTGGCACGATGACCACGTATAAAATTATTATATTTTGATCGACGCCAGGTGTTATAGTAGTACAATAAAATTTTCTGTAGTTAACGTATATAGAAAAACGTGCTTTTCAGACGTTCTAACGCACCTTAATACTAAACTGTTAAACTTGAATTTTTTGGATGCAAAATAATTTAATATAGCAATTTTATATGGCTAAATAAGCTCTAAATGCACTCCTACATTGTTTACAACTTTTCCAATCAATTCTAAACCAATTGTTGAGTACGTGTTAGTGTTGGCACGATGACCACGTATAAAATTATTATATTTTGATCGACGCCAGGTGTTATAGTAGTACAATAAAATTTTCTGTAGTTAACGTATATTGAAAAAAGTGCTTTTCAGACGTTCTAACGCACCTTAATACTAAACTATTAAACTTGAATTTTTGGATGCAAAATAAATTAATATGGCAATTTTATATGGCTAAATAAGCTCTAAATGCACTCCTACATTGTTTACAACCTTTCCAATCAATTCTAAACCAATTGTTGAGTACGTGTTAGTGTTGGCACGATGACCACGTATAAAATTATTATATTTTGATCGACGCCAGGTGTTATAGTAGTACAATAAAATTTTCTGTAGTTAACGTATATTGAAAAAAGTGCTTTTCAGACGTTCTAACGCACCTTAATGCTAAACTATTAAACTTGAATTTTTTGGATGCAAAATAATTTAATATAGCAATTTTATATGGCTAAATAAGCTCTCAATGCACTCCTACATTGTTTACAACCTTTCCAATCAATTCTAAACCAATTGTTGAGTACGTGTTAGTGTTGGCACGATGACCACGTATAAAATTATTATATTTTGATCGACGCCATGTGTTATAGTAGTACGATAAAATTTTCTGTAGTTAACGTATATTGAAAAAAGTGCTTTTCAGACGTTCTAACGCACCTTAATGCTAAACTATTAAACTTGAATTTTTTGGATGCAAAATAATTTAATATAGCAATTTTATATGGCTAAATAAGCTCTAAATGCACTCCTACATTGTTTACAACCTTTCCAATCAATTCTAAACCAATTGTTGAGTACGTGTTAGGGTTGGCACGATGACCACGTATAAAATTATTATATTTTGACCGACGCCAGGTGTTATAGTAGTACAATAAAATTTTCTGTAGTTAACGTATACTGAAAAACGTGCTTTTCAGACGTTCTAACGCACCTTAATACTAAACTATTAAACTTGAATTTTTTGGATGCAAAATAATTTAATATAGCAATTTTATATGGCTAAATAAGCTCTAAATGCACTCCTACATTGTTTACAACCTTTCCAATTCATTCTAAACCAATTGTTGAGTACGTGTTAGTGTTGGCACGATGACCACGTATAAACTTATTATATTTTGATCGACGCCAGGTGTTATAGTAGTACAATAAAATTTTCTGTAGTTAACGTATATTGAAAAAAGTGCTTTTCAGACGTTCTAACGCACCTTAATACTAAACTATTAAACTTGAATTTTTGGATGCAAAATAAATTAATATGGCAATTTTATATGGCTAAATAAGCTCTAAATGCACTCCTACATTGTTTACAACCTTTCCAATCAATTCTAAACCAATTGTTGAGTACGTGTTAGTGTTGGCACGATGACCACGTATAAAATTATTATATTTTGATCGACGCCAGGTGTTATAGTAGTACAATAAAATTTTCTGTAGTTAACGTATATTGAAAAAAGTGCTTTTCAGACGTTCTAACGCACCTTAATACTAAACTATTAAACTTGAATTTTTGGATGCAAAATAAATTAATATGGCAATTTTATATGGCTAAATAAGCTCTAAATGCACTCCTACATTGTTTACAACCTTTCCAATCAATTCTAAACCAATTGTTGAGTACGTGTTAGTGTTGGCACGATGACCACGTATAAACTTATTATATTTTGATCGACGCCAGGTGTTATAGTAGTACAATAAAATTTTCTGTAGTTAACGTATATTGAAAAGAGTGCTTTTCAGACGTTCTAACGCACCTTAATACTAAACTATTAAACTTGAATTTTTGGATGCAAAATAAATTAATATGGCAATTTTATATGGCTAAATAAGCTCTAAATGCACTCCTACATTGTTTACAACCTTTCCAATCAATTCTAAACCAATTGTTGAGTACGTGTTAGTGTTGGCACGATGACCACGTATAAAATTATTATATTTTGATCGACGCCAGGTGTTATAGTAGTACAATAAAATTTTCTGTAGTTAACGTATATTGAAAAAAGTGCTTTTCAGACGTTCTAACGCACCTTAATACTAAACTATTAAACTTGAATTTTTGGATGCAAAATAAATTAATCTGGCAATTTTATATGGCTAAATAAGCTCTAAATGCACTCCTACATTGTTTACAACCTTTCCAATTCATTCTAAACCAATTGTTGAGTACGTGTTAGTGTTGGCACGATGACCACGTATAAACTTATTATATTTTGATCGACGCCAGGTGTTATAGCAGTACAATAAAATTTTCTGTAGTTAACGTATATTGAAAAAAGTGCTTTTCAGACGTTCTAACGCACCTTAATACTAAACTATTAAACTTGAATTTTTGGATGCAAAATAAATTAATATGGCAATTTTATATGGCTAAATAAGCTCTAAATGCACTCCTACATTGTTTACAACCTTTCCAATCAATTCTAAACCAATTGTTGAGTACGTGTTAGTGTTGGCACGATGACCACGTATAAAATTATTATATTTTGATCGACGCCAGGTGTTATAGTAGTACAATAAAATTTTCTGTAGTTAACGTATATTGAAAAAAGTGCTTTTCAGACGTTCTAACGCACCGTAATACTAAACTATTAAACTTGAATTTTTGGATGCAAAATAAATTAATATGGCAATTTTATATGGCTAAATAAGCTCTAAATGCACTCCTACATTGTTTACAACCTTTCCAATCAATTCTAAACCAATTGTTGAGTACGTGTTAGTGTTGGCACGATGACCACGTATAAAATTATTATATTTTGATCGACGCCAGGTGTTATAGTAGTACAATAAAATTTTCTGTAGTTAACGTATATTGAAAAAAGTGCTTTTCAGACGTTCTAACGCACCTTAATACTAAACTATTAAACTTGAATTTTTGGATGCAAAATAAATTAATATGGCAATTTTATATGGCTAAATAAGCTCTAAATGCACTCCTACATTGTTTACAACCTTTCCAATCAATTCTAAACCAATTGTTGAGTACGTGTTAGTGTTGGCACGATGACCACGTATAAAATTATTATATTTTGATCGACGCCAGGTGTTATAGTAGTACAATAAAATTTTCTGTAGTTAACGTATATTGAAAAAAGTGCTTTTCAGACGTTCTAACGCACCTTAATACTAAACTATTAAACTTGAATTTTTGGATGCAAAATAAATTTATATGGCAATTTTATATGGCTAAATAAGCTCTAAATGCACTCCTAAATTGTTTACAACCTTTCCAATCATTTCTAAACCAATTGTTGAGTACGTGTTAGTGTTGGCACGATGACCACGTATAAAATTATTATATTTTGATCGACGCCATGTGTTATAGTAGTACGATAAAATTTTCTGTAGTTAACGTATATTGAAAAAAGTGCTTTTCAGACGTTCTAACGCACCTTAATGCTAAACTATTAAACTTGAATTTTTTGGATGCAAAATAATTTAATATAGCAATTTTATATGGCTAAATAAGCTCTAAATGCACTCCTACATTGTTTACAACTTTTCCAATCAATTCTAAACCAATTGTTGAGTACGTGTTAGTGTTGGCACGATGACCACGTATAAAATTATTATATTTTGATCGACGCCAGGTGTTATAGTAGTACAATAAAATTTTCTGTAGTTAACGTATATTGAAAAAAGTGCTTTTCAGACGTTCTAGCGCACCTTAATACTAAACTATTAAACTTGAATTTTTGGATGCAAAATAAATTAATATGGCAATTTTATATGGCTAAATAAGCTCTAAATGCACTCCTACATTGTTTACAACCTTTCCAATCAATTCTAAACCAATTGTTGAGTACGTGTTAGTGTTGGCACGATGACCACGTATAAAATTATTATATTTTGATCGACGCCAGGTGTTATAGTAGTACAATAAAATTTTCTGTAGTTAACGTATATTGAAAAAAGTGCTTTTCAGACGTTCTAACGCACCTTAATGCTAAACTATTAAACTTGAATTTTTTGGATGCAAAATAATTTAATATAGCAATTTTATATGGCTAAATAAGCTCTAAATGCACTCCTACATTGTTTACAACCTTTCCAATCAATTCTAAACCAATTGTTGAGTACGTGTTAGTGTTGGCACGATGACCACGTATAAAATTATTATATTTTGATCGACGCCATGTGTTATAGTAGTACGATAAAATTTTCGGTAGTTAACGTATATTGAAAAAAGTGCTTTTCAGACGTTCTAACGCACCTTAATGCTAAACTATTAAACTTGAATTTTTTGGATGCAAAATAATTTAATATAGCAATTTTATATGGCTAAATAAGCTCTAAATGCACTCCTACATTGTTTACAACCTTTCCAATCAATTCTAAACCAATTGCTGAGTACGTGTTAGGGTTGGCACGATGACCACGTATAAAATTATTATATTTTGATCGACGCCAGGTGTTATAGTAGTACAATAAAATTTTCTGTAGTTAACGTATACTGAAAAACGTGCTTTTCAGACGTTCTAACGCACCTTAATACTAAACTATTAAACTTGAATTTTTTAGATGCAAAATAATCTAATATAGCAATTTTATATGGCTAAATAAGCTCTAAATGCACTCCTACATTGTTTACAACCTTTCCAATCAATTCTAAACCAATTGTTGAGTACGTGTTAGCGTTGGCTCGATGACCACGTATAAAATTATTATATTTTGATCGACGCCAGGTGTTATAGTAGTACAATAAAATTTTCTGTAGTTAACGTATATTGAAAAACGTGCTTTTCAGACGTTCTAACGCACCTTAATACTAAACTATTAAACTTAAATTTTTTGGATGCAAAATAATTTATTATAGCAATTTTATACGGCCAAATAAGCTCTAAATGCACTCCTACATTGTTTACAACCTTTCCAATCAATTCTAAACCAATTGTTGAATACGTGTTAGTGTTGGCACGATGACCACGTATAAAATTATTATATTTTGATCGACGCCAGGTGTTATAGTAGTACAATAAAATTTTCTGTAGTTAACGTATACTGAAAAACGTGCTTTTCAGACGTTCTAACGCACTGTAATACTAAACTGTTAAACTTGAATTTTTTGGATGCAAAATAATTTAATATAGCAATTTTATATGGCTAAATAAGCTCTAAATGCACTCCTACATCGTTTACCACCTTTCCAATCAATTCTAAACCAATTGTTGAGTACGTGTTAGCGTTGGCTCGATGACCACGTATAAAATTATTATGTTTTGATCGACGCCAGGTGTTATAGTAGTACAATAAAATTTTCTGTAGTTAACGTATATTGAAAAACGTGCTTTTCAGACGTTCTAACGGACCTTAATACTAAACTATTAAACTTGAATTTTTGGATGCAAAATAAATTAATATGGCAATTTTATATGGCTAAATAAGCTCTAAATGCACTCCTACATTGTTTACAACCTTTCCAATTAATTCTAAACCAATTGTTGAGTACGTGTTAGTGTTGGCACGATGACCACGTATAAAATTATTATATTTTGATCGACGCCAGGTGTTATAGTAGTACAATAAAATTTTCTGTAGTTAACGTATATTGAAAAAAGTGCTTTTCAGACGTTCTAACGCACCTTAATGCTAAACTATTAAACTTGAATTTTTTGGATGCAAAATAATTTAATATAGCAATTTTATATGGCTAAATAAGCTCTAAATGCACTCCTACATTGTTTACAACCTTTCCAATCAATTCTAAACCAATTGTTGAGTAAGTGTTAGTGTTGGCACGATGACCACGTATAAAATTATTATATTTTGATCGACGCCATGTGTTATAGTAGTACGATAAAATTTTCTGTAGTTAACGTATATTGAAAAAAGTGCTTTTCAGACGTTCTAACGCACCTTAATGCTAAACTAATAAACTTGAATTTTTTGGATGCAAAATAATTTAATATAGCCATTTTATATGGCTAAATAAGCTCTAAATGCACTCCTACATTGTTTACAACCGTTCCAATCAATTCTAAACCAATTGTTGAGTACGTGTTAGTGTTAGCACGATGACCACGTATAAAATTATTATATTTTGATCGACGCCAGGTGTTATAGTAGTACAATAAAATTTTCTGTAGTTAACGTATATAGAAAAACGTGCTTTTCAGACGTTCTAACGCACCTTAATACTAAACTGTTAAACTTGAATTTTTTGGATGCAAAATAATTTAATATAGCAATTTTATATGGCTAAATAAGCTCTAAATGCACTCCTACATCGTTTACAGCCTTTCCAATCAATTCTAAACCAATTGTTGAGTACGTGTTAGCGTTGGCTCGATGACCACGTATAAAATTATTATATTTTGATCGACGCCAGGTGTTATAGTAGTACAATAAAATTTTCTGTAGTTAACGTATATTGAAAAACGTGCTTTTCAGACGTTCTAACGGACTTTAATACTAAACTATTAAACTTGAATTTTTGGATGCAAAATAAATTAATATGGCAATTTTATATGGCTAAATAAGCTCTAAATGCACTCCTACATTGTTTACAACCTTTCCAATCAATTCTAAACCAATTGTTGAGTACGTGTTAGTGTTGGCACGATGACCACGTATAAAATTATTATATTTTGATCGACGCCAGGTGTTATAGTAGTACAATAAAATTTTCTGCAGTTAACGTATATTGAAAAAAGTGCTTTTCAGACGTTCTAACGCACCTTAATGCTAAACTATTAAACTTGAATTTTTTGGATGCAAATTAATTTAATATAGCAATTTTATATGGCTAAATAAGCTCTAAATGCACTCCTACATTGTTTACAACCTTTCCAATCAATTCTAAACCAATTGTTGAGTACGTGTTAGTGTTGGCACGATGACCACGTATAAAATTATTATATTTTGATCGACGCCAGGTGTTATAGTAGTACAATAAAATTTTCTGTAGTTCACGTATATAGAAAAACGTGCTTTTCAGACGTTCTAACGCACCTTAATACTAAACTATTAAACTTGAATTTTTGGATGCAAAATAAATTAATATGGCAATTTTATATGGCTAAATAAGCTCTAAATGCACTCCTACATTGTTTACAACCTTTCCAATCAATTCTAAACCAATTGTTGAGTACGTGTTAGTGTTGGCACGATGACCACGTATAAAATTATTATATTTTGATCGACGCCAGGTGTTATAGTAGTACAATAAAATTTTCTGTAGTTAACGTATATTGAAAAAAGTGCTTTTCAGACGTTCTAACGCACCTTAATACTAAACTATTAAACTTGAATTTTTGGATGCAAAATAAATTAATATGGCAATTTTATATGGCTAAATAAGCTCTAAATGCACTCCTACATTGTTTACAACCTTTCCAATCAATTCTAAACCAATTGTTGAGTACGTGTTAGTGTTGGCACGATGACCACGTATAAAATTATTATATTTTGATCGACGCCATGTGTTATAGTAGTACGATAAAATTTTCTGTAGTTAACGTATATTGAAAAAACTGCTTTTCAGACGTTCTAACGCACCTTAATGCTAAACTATTAAACTTGAATTTTTTGGATGCAAAATAATTTAATATAGCAATTTTATATGGCTAAATAAGCTCTAAATGCACTCCTACATTGTTTACAACTTTTCCAATCAATTCTAAACCAATTGTTGAGTACGTGTTAGTGTTGGCACGATGACCACGTATAAAATTATTATATTTTGATCGACGCCAGGTGTTATATTAGTACAATAAAATTTTCTGTAGTTAACGTATATAGAAAAACGTGCTTTTCAGACGTTCTAACGCACCTTAATACTAAACTGTTAAACTTGAATTTTTTGGATGCAAAATAATTTAATATAGCAATTTTATATGGCTAAATAAGCTCTAAATGCACTCCTACATTGTTTACAACTTTTCCAATCAATTCTAAACCAATTGTTGAGTACGTGTGAGTGTTGGCACGATGACCACGTATAAAATTATTATATTTTGATCGACGCCAAGTGTTATAGTAGTACAATAAAATTTTCTGTAGTTAACGTATATTGAAAAAAGTGCTTTTCAGACGTTCTAACGCACCTTAATACTAAACTATTAAACTTGAATTTTTGGATGCAAAATAAATTAATATGGCAATTTTATATGGCTAAATAAGCTCTAAATGCACTCGTACATTGTTTACAACCTTTCCAATCAATTCTAAACCAATTGTTGAGTACGTGTTAGTGTTGGCACGATGACCACGTATAAAATTATTATATTTTGATCGACGCCATGTGTTATAGTAGTACGATAAAATTTTCTATAGTTAACGTATATTGAAAAAAGTGCTTTTCAGACGTTCTAACGCACCTTAATGCTAAACTATTAAACTTGAATTTTTTGGATGCAAAATAATTTAATATAGCAATTTTATATGGCTAAATAAGCTCTAAATGCACTCCTACATTGTTTACAACCTTTCCAATCAATTCTAAACCAATTGTTGAGTACGTGTTAGGGTTGGCACGATGACCACGTATAAAATTATTATATTTTGATCGACGCCAGGTGTTATAGTAGTACAATAAAATTTTCTGTAGTTAACGTATACTGAAAAACGTGCTTTTCAGACGTTCTAACGCACCTTAATACTAAACTATTAAACTTGAATTTTTTGGATGCAAAATAATTTAATATAGCAATTTTATATGGCCAAATAAGCTCTAAATGCACTCCTACATTGTTTACAACCTTTCCAATCAATTCTAAACCAATTGTTGAGTACGTGTTAGTGTTGGCACGATGACCACGTATAAAATTATTATATTTTGATCGACGCCAGGTGTTATAGTAGTACAATAAAATTTTCTGTAGTTCACGTATATAGAAAAACGTGCTTTTCAGACGTTCTAACGCACCTTAATACTAAACTGTTAAACTTGAATTTTTTGGATGCAAAATAATTTAATATAGCAATTTTATATGGCTAATTAAGCTCTAAATGCACTCCTACATTGTTTACAACCTTTCCAATCAATTCTAAACCAATAGTTGAGTACGTGTTAGTGTTGGCACGATGACCACGTATAAACTTATTATATTTTGATCGACGCCAGGTGTTGTAGTAGTACAATAAAATTTTCTGTAGTTAACGTATATTGAAAAAAGTGCTTTTCAGACGTTCTAACGCACCTTAATACTAAACTATTAAACTTGAATTTTTGGATGCAAAATAAATTAATATGGCAATTTTATATGGCTAAATAAGCTCTAAATGCACTCCTACATTGTTTACAACCTTTCCAATCAATTCTAAACCAATTGTTGAGTACGTGTTAGTGTTGGCACGATGACCACGTATAAAATTATTATATTTTGATCGACGCCAGGTGTTATAGTAGTACAATAAAATTTTCTGTAGTTAACGTATATTGAAAAAAGTGCTTTTCAGACGTTCTAACGCACCTTAATACTAAACTATTAAACTTGAATTTTTGGATGCAAAATAAATTAATATGGCAATTTTATATGGCTAAATAAGCTCTAAATGCACTCCTACATTGTTTACAACCTTTCCAATCAATTCTAAACCAATTGTTGAGTACGTGTTAGTGTTGGCACGATGACCACGTATAAAATTATTATATTTTGATCGACGCCATGTGTTATAGTAGTACAATAAAATTTTCTGTAGTTAACGTATATTGAAAAAAGTGCTTTTCAGACGTTCTAACGCACCTTAATGCTAAACTATTAAACTTGAATTTTTTGGATGCAAAATAATTTAATATAGCAATTTTATATGGCTAAATTAGCTCTAAATGCACTCCTACATTGTTTACAACCTTTCCAATCAATTCTAAACCAATTGTTGAGTACGTGTTAGTGTTGGCACGATGACCACGTATAAAATTATTATATTTTGATCGACGCCAGGTGTTATAGTAGTACAATAAAATTTTCTGTAGTTAACGTATATAGAAAAACGTGCTTTTCAGACGTTCTAACGCACCTTAATACTAAACTGTTAAACTTGAATTTTTTGGATGCAAAATAATTTAATATAGCAATTTTATATGGCTAAATAAGCTCTAAATGCACTCCTACATTGTTTACAACCTTTCCAATCAATTCTAAACCAATTGTTGAGTACGTGTTAGTGTTGGCACGATGACCACGTATAAAATTATTATATTTTGATCGACGCCAGGTGTTATAGTAGTACAATAAAGTTTTCTGTAGTTCACGTATATTGAAAAACGTGCTTTTCAGACGTTCTAAAGCACCTTAATACTAAACTATTAAACTTGAAATTTTTGGATGCAAAATAATGTAATATAGCAATTTTATATGGCTAAGTAAGCTCTAAATGCACTCCTACATTGTTTACAACCTTTCCAATCAATTCTAAACCAATTGCTGAGTACGTGTTAGTGTTGGCACGATGACCACGTATAAAATTATTATATTTTGATCGACGCCAGGTGTTATAGTAGTACAATAAAATTTTCTGTAGTTAACGTGTATTGAAAAACGTGCTTTTCAGACGTTCTAACGGACCTTAATACTAAACTATTAAACTTGAATTTTTTGGATGCAAAATAATTTAAAATAGCAATTTTATATGGCTAAATAAGCTCTAAATGCACTCCTACATTGTTTACAACCTTTCCAATCAATTCTAAACCAATTGTTTAGTACGTGTTAGCGTTGGCTCGATGACCACGTATAAAATTATTATATTTTGATCGACGCCAGGTGTTATAGTAGTACAATAAAATTTTCTGTAGTTAACGTATATTGAAAAACGTGCTTTTCAGACGTTCTAACGCACCTTAATACTAAACTAATAAACTTGAATTTTTTGGATGCAAAATAATGTAATATAGCACTTTTATATGACTAAATAAGCTCTAAATGCACCCCTACATTGTTTACAACCTTTCCAATCAATTCTAAACCAATTGTTGAGTACGCGTTAGCGTTGGCACGATGACCACGTATAAAATTATTATATTTTGATCGACGCCAGGTGTTATAGTAGTACAATAAAATTTGCTGTACTTAACGTATATTGAAAAACGTGCTTTTCAGACGTTCTAACGCACCTTAATACTAAACTATTTAACTTGAATTTTTTGGATGCAAAATAATTTAATATAGCAATTTTATATGGTTAAATAAGCACTAAATGCAATCCTACATTATTTACAATCTTTCCAATCAATTCTAAACCAATTGTTGAGTACGTGTTAGCGTTGGCACGATGACCACGTATAAAATTATTATATTTTGATCGACGCCAGGTGTTAAAGTAGTACAATAAAATTTTCTGTAGTTAACGTATACTGAAGAACGTGCTTTTCAGACGTTCTAACGCACCTTAATACTAAACTATTAAACTTGAATTTTTTGGATGCAAAATAATTTAATATAGCAATTTTATATGTCTAAATAAGCTCTAAATGCACTCCTACATTGTTTACAACCTTTCCAATCAATTCTAAACCACTTGTTGAGTACGTGTTAGCGTTAGCACGATGACCACGTATAAAATTATTATATTTTGACCGACGCCAGGTGTTATAGTAGTACAATAAAATTTTCTGTAGTTAACGTATATTGAAAAACGTGCTTTTCAGACGTTCTAACGCACCTTAATACTAAACTATTAAACTTGAATTTTTGGGTGCAAAATAATTTAATATAGCAATTTTATATGGCTAAATAAGCTCTAAATGCACTCCTACATTGTTTACAACCATTTCAATCAATTCTAAACCAATTGTTGAGTACGTGTTAGTGTTGGCACGATGACCACGTATAAAATTATTATATTTTGATCGACGCCAGGTGGTATAGTAGTACAATAAAATTTTCTGTAGTTAACGTATATTGAAAAACGTGCTTTTCAGACGTTCTGACGCACCTTAATACTAAACTGTTAAACTTAAATTTTTTGGATGCTAAATAATTTAATATAGCAATTTTATATGGCTAAATAAGCTCTAAATGCACTCCTACATTGTTTACAACCTTTCCAATCAATTCTAAACCAATTATTGAGTGCGTGTAAGTGTTGGCACGATGACCACGTATAAAATTATTATATTTTGATCGACGCCAGGTGTTATAGTAGTACAATAAAATTGTCTGTAGTTAACGTATATTGAAAAACGTGCTTTTCAGACGTTCTAACGCACCTTAATACTAAACTATTAAACTTGAATTTTTTGGATGCAAAATAATTTAATATAGCAATTTTATATGGCTAAATAAGCTCTAAATGCACTCCTACATTGTTTACAACCTTTCCAATCAATTCTAAACCAATTGTTGAGTACGTGTTAGTGTTGGCACGATAACCACGTATAAAATTATTATATTTTGATCGACGCCAGGTGTTATAGTAGTACAATAAAATTTTCTGTAGTTAACGTATATTGAAAAACGTGCTTTTCAGACGTTCTAACGCACCTTAATACTAAACTATTAAACTTAAATTTTTTGGATGCAAAATAATTTAATATAGCAATTTTATATGGTTAAATAAGCTCTAAATGCACTCCTACATTGTTTACAACCTTTCCAATCAATTCTAAACCAATTGTTGAGTACGTGTCAGCGTTGGCACGATGACCACGTATAAAATTATTATATTTTGATCGACGCCAGGTGTTATAGTAGTACAATAAAATTTTCTGTAGTTAACGTATATTGAAAAACGTGCTTTTCAGACGTTCTAACGCACCTTAATCCTAAACTATTAAACTTGAATTTTTTGGATGCAAAATAATTTATTATAGCCATTTTATATGGCTAAATAAGCTCTAAATGCACTCCTACATTGTTTACAACCTTTCCAATCAATTCTAAACCAATTGTTGAGTACGTGTTAGTGTTGGCACGATGACCACGTATAAAATTATTATATTTTGATCGACGCCAGGTGTTATAGTAGTACAATAAAATTTTCTGTAGTTAACGTATACTGAAAAACGTGCTTTTCAGACGTTCTAACGCACCTTAATACTAAACTATTAAACTTGAATTTTTTGGATGCAAAATAATTTAATATGGCAATTTTATATGGCTAAATAATCTCTAAATGCACTCCTACATTGTTTACAACCCTTCCAATCAATTCTAAACCAATTGTTGAGTACGTGTTAATGTTGGCACGATGACCACGTATAAAATTATTATATTTTGATCGACGCCATGTGTTATCGTTTACTCGTAAACCTCGAAAATAAATCCCATATGGAAAGGCGCGTCTGGTAGCCAAGGTGGCAGCCCCACCACCAGACTCGGGTGGGTTGGCCGATAACCAGCATTTCACCCTAAACAAGCTCCTATCAAAGAAACTGACACAAAGAATAGCAGGACGGATAACTCTAAGAAGACAATTGGCATGAAAAAGGCTGTACGAATCGGAATATGGAACGTTAAAACAATGCAAGAAGCAAGTAAATTGGCTCAAGTATCAAAAGAAATGATTAGATACAAACTGTTAGTATTAGGTCTTAGCGAAATTAGATGGGCAGGTAGCGGAGAATTCAAACTAACAAACGAAGACTGTCTGCTGTACTCCGGTAAAGACCAGTCCGAGAACCGTGAAAGTGGAGTAGGACTCCTAATCAACCAAGAAACCAGAAAATCACTAATCAGCTGGACACCAATCTCTGATAGGATAATTACGGCCAAATTTAAAACAAGAGCTCGAAATCTAAGCATAATTCAATGCTATGCCCCTACGGAACAAGACACACAAGAAAACAAAGATATATTTTATGAACAACTAACAAACGCGGCAGCAAAGATAAATAAAGCCGACATAAAAATAATTATGGGCGACATGAATGCAAAAGTGGGCAGTAAGATCAGTGAAGATGAGCTAAGTGTCGGGAAGTGCGGACTAGGACAACGCAATGTCAACGGAGACATGTTTGTCGAAATGTGCTCAAGCTTTGAGCTGGTGATTGGCGGAACTATATTCCCGCATAAGGATATGCACAAAATCACGTGGAACTCCCCAGACAGAGTAACAAAGAACCAGATTGACCACTTTGCATTTAGTAGAAAATGGCGCGGATCATTCCTGGATGTACGCAACAGACGGGGCGCAGATGTGGGGAGTGATCACCACCTTGTAACCTGCACAATAAGAATTAAACTTGCCAGCGTTAAGGAACGAAGCCCCTACTTTAAACGCAAGAGGTTCAATCTACATAAACTCAACTACCCCGACACTCAGACTGAACTGAAAGCAGCTATATCGAATGAAGAAGACTTAGGTCTAATTCTACAAGAACCAACAGAGACCAGATGGGACAAAACTGTGGAACACTTACTGAAGAAAAGTGAGAAGATACTTGGGCTTAAGGATAGCAGTAGGAAGCAATGGATATCAGATAGGACATGGGAACTCATTACTCAAAGAAGAAGACTAAAGAATACAATAAACAGCTGCACATCCAACCCCAAAGGATTAGAGGAACTGTCTAAGGAATACAGCGAAGCAAATAAAGCAGTAAAAATTAGTGCAAGGCAGGACAAACGTAACTGGTTCAACAATATGGCGAAACAAGCAGAAGATACAGCCAAACATAACAACCTGAAAACGCTATACCAAATCTCAAAACAACTAGTAAATAAAGGTCAAGCGTCCAATGTCCAAACCCGCAGTAAGGAAGGCACTCTACTAACCACTACTGAAGACCAAATCCGCAGGTGGGAAGAATACTATATTGACATTATCACTAATGAGTCAGAAGAAACAAACCACATGTTCGAAGGAAATGGGGAACCTGAACTACTCAACATCAACACATCAGCGCCCACAGAAAGAGAAATAGAGAAAGCAATCGAACATTTAAACTCAGGAAAAGCAGCTGGAATAGACAACCTACCATCAGACGTATTAAAAGTTGACAAAAACCTAATTGCAAATCTGCTACACCCCATCATCATGGCAAGCTGGAACAAAGAGACTGTCCCAGATACATGGAAAGAAGGAATCATAGTAAAAATTCCCAAAAAAGGAGACCTAAGCTACTGTGAAAATTGGAGAGGTATAACGCTTCTGAACGCTATTAATAAAATAATTGCTACAATACTGAACAACCGCATTTCTGAAAAGATAGAACCAACACTGAGAAATGAGCAAGCAGGCTTCAGATCAGGACGAGCGTGCATTGATCATATAAACACAGTCCGTATAATCATAGAGCAATCAATGGAGTGGAACTCGCCCCTGTATTTAATATTTATAGACTTCAAGCGCGCCTTCGATAGCCTTAACCAGAAAGCTATATGGAAAATCCTAATTCAAAAAGGCATCCCGCGGAAACGAATTAATATAATTAAAAGCCTGTACAACAACGCGACATGTAAAATACTACACAACGGCAGACTCAGTAATAACATCTTAGTAACAAACGGAGTGAAGCAAGGTTGCCCCCTATCCCCTCTGCTATTTAATATAGCACTAGACTGGGTGATGAAATCCGCTAATACAGAAAACAGGGGAATTCGGTGGACACTGCAGGAACGGCTTGAAGACCTCGAATATGCTGACGATATTTGCCTGCTGAGTCACAGACACGAAGATATGTCCGCAAAACTACAGCAACTGGTTACAGAAGCAGAACATGTAGGTCTCAAAATCAATATAGAGAAGACAAAGTCACTCCGAATCGGCACTCGAAACCGGAACAAATTCTATGTGAATAACTAAGAGATAGAGGAGGTAGACCAGTTCTGTTACCTAGGCTCGATCATAACCAAAAATGGAGGCACAGAGGAAGACGTTAAAACGCGTATCAGGAAAGCAAGACAGGCTTTTGGAATGCTGAATAGAATATGGTCATCAACGGTTATAACCAGGCAGACCAAAATAAGACTTTTCAACACCAACGTCAAAACTGTGCTTTTGTATGGTTGTGAAACGTGGAAAACCACAACAGGCATCTCATCCGAACTACAAATTTTCATAAATCGGTGTCTTCGCAGGATTTGCCGCATTTTCTGGCCAGAGGTCATCTCCAACGAGCAACTGTGGAGGATCACAAACCAAAGAAAAATAACTAATGATATCCGCAAACGAAAATGGAGTTGGATCGGCCATGTTATGCGACGAGACCAAAATGAGATCTCTAGGCGAGCACTGGAATGGAATCCCCAGGGAGCGAGAAATCAAGGCAGGCCAAAATTAACATGGAAACGCACAGTCCTAAAAGAAATAAGAGACCACAACAAAACGTGGAACGAAATAAAAATAATAGCCCGAAATCGAGTTCGATGGCGACACTTTGTGGAGGCCCTATGCTCCAACTAGGAGCGGAAAGGAATATATATATATGTGTTATCGTAGCACAATAAAATTTTCTGTAACGTCCCAGACGTCCCAGATGTCCCATATGTCCCATATGTCCCTAATGTCCCAGGCTTCTTAGATGTTCCATATGTCCCTAACGTCCCAGACGTCCTAAATGTCCCATATGTCCCTAACGTCCCAGACGTCCCAGCTGTCCCGTATGTCCTTAACGTCCCAGATGTCCCTGCCGTCCTAGATGTCCCATATGTCCCTAACGTCCCAGACGTCCTAGACGTCCCATATGTCCTTAACGTCCCAGACGTCCCAGATGTCTCATATGTCCCTAACGTCCCAGACGTCTCAGATGTCCCATATGTCCCTAATGTCCCAAGCGTTTTAAATGTTCCATATGTCCCTAACGTCCCAGACGTCCTAAATGTCCCATATGTCCCTAACGTCCCAGACGTAGCAGCTGTCCCGTATGTCCCTAACGTCCCAGACGTCCCAGACGTCCTAGATGTCCCATATGTCCCTAACGTCCCAGACGTCCCAGATGTCCCATATGTCCCTAACGGCCCAGACGTCCCAGATGTCCCATATGTCCCATATGTCCCATATGTCCCTAATATCCCAGACGTCCCAGATGTCCCATATGTCCCTAACGTCCCAGACGTCCCAGATGCCCCATATGTCCCTAACGTCCTAGACGTGTTAGATGTCCCATACGTCCTTAACGTCCCAGATGCCCCATATGTTCCATATGTCCTTAACGTCCCAGACGTCCCAGATGTCTCATATGTCCCTAACGTCCCAGACGTCCCAGATGTCCCATATGTCCCATATGTCCCTAATGTCCCAGGCGTCCTAGATGTTCCATATGTCCCTAACGTCCCAGACGTCATAAATCTCCCATATATCCCTAACGTCCCAGACGTTCCAGCTGTCCCGTATGTCCCTAACGTCCCAGACGTCCTAAATTTCCCATATGTCCCTAACGTCCCAGACGTCCTAGATGTCCCATATGTCCTTAACGTCCCAGACGTCCCAGACGTCCTAGATGTCCCATATGTCCTTAACGTCCCAGACGTCCCAAATGTCCCATATGTCCCTAAAGTCCCAGACGCCTCAGATGTCCCATATGTCCCATATGTCCCTAATGTCCCAGGCGTCCTAGATGTTCCATATGTCCCTAACGTCCCAGACGTCCTAAATGTCCCATATGTCCCTAACGTCCCAGACGTCCTAGACGTCCCATATGTCCTTAACGTCCCAGACGTCCCAGATGTCTCATATGTCCCTAACGTCCCAAACGTCCCAGATGTCCATATGTCCCATATGTCCCTAATGTCCCAAGCGTTTTAAGTGTTCCATATGTCCCTAACGTTCCAGATGTCCTAAATGTCCCATGTCCCTAACGTCCCAGACGTCCCAGACGTCCTAGATGTCCCATATGTCCCTAACGTCCCAGTCGTCCCAGATGTCCCATATGTCCCTAAAGTCCCAGACGTCCCAGATGTCCCATATGTCCCATATGTCTCTAATGACCCAGACGTCCCAGATGTCCCATATGTCCCTAACGTCCCAGAAGTCCCAGATGTCCCATATGTCCCTAACGTCCTAGACGTCCTAGATGTCCCATACGTCCTTAACGTCCCAGACGTCCCAGATGCCCCATATGTCCCTAACGTCCCAGACGTCCCAGATGTCCCATATGTCCCATATGTCCCTAATGTCCCAGGCGTCCCAGATGTCCCATATGTCCCATATGTCCCTAATGTCTCAGGCGTCCTAAATGTCCCATATGTTTTTAACGTCCCAGACGTCCCAGACGTCCTATATGTCCAATATGTCCTTAACGTCCCAGACGTCCCAGATGTCCCATATGTCCCTAACGTCGCAGACGTCCCCGATGTCCCATATGTCCCATATGTCCCTAATGTCCCAGGCGTCCTAGATGCTCCATATGTTTCTAACGTCCCAGACGTCCCAAAAGTCCCATATGTTCTTAACGTCCCAAACGTCCCAGCTGTCCCGTATGTCCCTAACGTCCCAGATGTCCCAGACGTCCTAGATGTCCCATATGTAACTAACGTCCCAGACGTCCTAGACGTCCCATATGTCCTTAACGTCCCAGACGTCCCAGATGTCTCATATGTCCCTAACGTCCCAGACGTCCCAAATGTCCCATATGTCCCATATGTCCCTAATGTCCCAAGCGTTTTAAGTGTTCCATATGTCCCTAACGTCCCAGACGTCCTAAATGTCCCATATGTCCCTAACGTCCCAGACGTCCCAGCTGTCCCGTATGTCCCTAACGTCCCAGACGTCCCAGACGTCCTAGATGTCCCATATGTCCCTAACGTCCCAGACGTCCCAGATGTCCCATATGTCCCTAACGGCCCAGAAGTCCCAGATGTCCCATATGTCCCATATGTCCCTAATATCCCAGACGTCTCAGATGTCCCATATGTCCCTAACGTCCCAGACGTCCCAGATGTCCCATATGTCCCAAACGTCCTACACGTGTTAGATGTTCCATACGTCCTTAACGTCCCAGACGTCCCAGACGTCCCAGATGTCTCATATGTCCCTAACGTCCCAGACGTCCCAGATGTCCCATATGTCCATATTACCCCTAATATCCCAGGCGTCCTAGATGTTCCATATGTCCCTAACGTCCCAGACGTCATAAATCTCCCATATATCCCTAACGTCCCAGACGTTCTAGCTGTCCCGTATGTCCCTAACGTCCCAGACGTCCTAAATTTCCCATATGTCCCTAACGTCCCAGACGTCCTAGATGTCCCATATGTCCTTAACGTCCCAGACGTCCCAGACGTCCTAGATGTCCCATATGTCCTTAACGTCCCAGACGTCCCAAATGTGCCATATGTTCCTAACGTCCCAGACGTCCCAGATGTCCCATATGTCCCATATGTCCCTAATGTCCCAGGCGTCCTAGATGTTCCATATGTCCCTAACGTCCCAGAAGTCCTAAATGTCCCATATGTCCCTAACGTCCCAGACGTCCTAGACGTCCCATATGTCCTTAACGTCCCAGACATCCCAGATGTCTCATATGACCCTAACGTCCCAGACGTACCAGATGTCCCATATGTCCCATATGTCCCTAATGTCCCAAGCGTTTTAAGTGTTCCATATGTCCCTAACGTCCCAGATGTCCTAAATGTCCCATATGTCCCTAACGTCCCAGACGTCCCAGACGTCCTAGATGTCCCTGATGTCCCTAACGTCCCAGACGTCCCAGATGTCCCATATGTCCCTAACGTCCCAGACGTCCCAGATGTCCCATATGTCCCATATGTCCCTAATGTCCCAAACGTCCCAGATGTCCCATATGTCCCTAACGTCCCAGACGTCCCAGATGTCCCATATGTCCCTAACGTCCTAGACGTCCTAGATGTCCCATACGTTTTTAACGTCCCAGATGCCCCATATGTCCCTAACGTCCCAGACGTCCCAGATGTCCCATATGTCCCATATGTCGCTAATGTCCCAGGCGTCCCAGATGTCCCATATGTCCCATATGTCCCTAATGTCTCAGGCGTCTTAAATGTCCCATATGTTTTTAACGTCCCAGACGCCCCAGACGTCCTAGATGTCTCATATGTCCCTAACGTCCCAGATGTCCCCGATGTCCCATATGTCCCATATGTCCCATATGTCCCTAATGTCTCAGGCGTCCTAGATGTTCCATATGTTCCTAACGTCCCAGACGTCCCAAAAGCCCCATATGTCCTTAACGTCCCAAACGTCCCAGCTGTCGCGTATGTCCCTAACGTCCCAGACGTCCCAGACGTCCTAGATGTCCTATATGTCCCTAACGTCCCAGATGTCCTAGATGTCCTATATGTCCCTAACGTCCCAGACGTCCCAGATGTCCCATATGTCCCATATGTCCCTAATGTCCCAAGAGTCCCAGACGTCTCAGACGTCCCAGACGTCCTAGATGTCCCAGATGTCCCTAACGTCCCAGACGTCCAAGATGTCCCATATGTCCCTAATGTCCCAGGCGTCCCAGATGTCCCATATGTCCCATATGTCATATATGTCCCTAATGTCCCAGGCGTCCTAAATGTCCCATATGTCCTTAACGTCCCAGACGTCCCAGACGTCTTAGATGTAGCATATGTCCTTAACGTCCCAGACGTCGCAGATGTCTCATATGTCCCATATGTCCCTAATGTCCCAGGCGCCCTAAATGTCCCAAATGTCCTTAACGTCTTAGACGTCCCAGACGTCCTAAACGTCCCATATGTCCTTAACGTCCGAGACGTCCCAGATGCCCCATATGTCCCTAACGTCCCAGACGTTCCAGATGTCCCATATGTCCCATATGTCCCTAACGTCCCAGACGTCCCAGCTGTTTCATATGTCCCATATGTCCCTAATGTCCCTGGCGTCCTAAATGTTCCATATGTCCTTAACGTCCCAGACGTCCTGAATGTCCCATATGTCCCTAACGTCCCAGACGTCCCAACTGTCCCGTATGTCCCTAACGTCCTAGACGTCCCAGACGTCCTAGATGTCCCATATGTCTCTAACGTCCCAGATGTCCTAGATGTCTTATATGTCCCTAACGTCCCAGACGTCCCAGACGTCCCAGATGTCCCATATGTCTTATATGTCCCTAATGTCCCAAACGTCCCAGATGTCCCATATGTCCCATATGTCCCTAATGTCCCAGGCGTCCTAAATGTCCCATATTTCCTTAACGTCCCAAACGTCCTAGATGTCCCATATGTCCCTAACGTCCCAGACGTCCCAGATGTCCCATATGTTCCATATGTCCCTAATGTCCTAGGCGTCCTAAATATCCCATATGTCCTTAACGTCCCAGACGGCCCAGACGTCCTAGATGTCCCATATGTCCTTAACGCCACAGACGTCCCAGATGTCCCATTAATCCCTAACGTCCCAGGCGTCCCATATGTCCCATATTTCCCTAATGTTCCAGGCGTCCCAGATGTCCCATATGTGCCATACGTCATTAATGTCCCAGGCGTCCTAAATGTCCCATATGTCCTTAACGTCCCAGACGTCCCAGACGTCCTAGATGTCCCATATGTCCTTAACGTCTCAGGCGCCCAAGATGTCCCATATGTCACATACGTCTCTAATGTCCCAGGCGTCCTAGATGTTCCATATGTCCCTAACGTCCCAGACGTCATAAAAGTCCCATATGTCCCTAACGTCCCTAACGTCCCAGTCGTCCTAAACGTCCTAGATGTCCCATATGTTCCTAACGTCCCAGACGTCCTAGATGTCCTATATTTACCTAACGTCCCAGACGTCCCAGACGTCCCAGATGTCCCATATGTCCCATATGTCCCTAATGTCCTAGGCGGCCCAGATGTCCCATATGTCCCATATGTCCCTAATGTCCCAGGCGTCCTAAATGTCCCATACGTCTTTAACTTCCCAGACGTCCCAGACGTCTAGATGTCCCATATGTCCTTAACGTCCCAGACGTCCCAGATGTCCCATATGTCCCTAACGTCCTAGACGTCTTAGCTGTCCCGTATGTCCCTAACGTCCCAAACGTCCCAGACGTCTTAGATGTCCCATATGTCCCTAACGTCCCAGACGTCCCAGATGACCCATATGTCCCTAACGTCTCAGACGTCCCAGATGTCCCATATGTCCCATATGTCCCTAATGTCACAGACGTCCCAGATGTCCCATATGTCCCATATGTCCCTAATGTCCCAGGCTTCTTAGATGTTCCATATGTCCCTAACGTCCCAGACGTCCTAAATGTCCCATATGTCCCTAACGTCCCAGACGTCCCAGCTGTCCCGTATGTCCTTAACGTCCCAGATGTCCCAGCCGTCCTAGATGTCCCATATGTCCCTAACGTCCCAGACGTCATAGACGTCCCATATGTCCTTAACGTTCCAGACGTCCCAGATGTCTCATATGTCCCTAACGTCCCAGACGTCTCAGATGTCCCATATGTCCCATATGTCCCTAATGTCCCAAGCGTTTTAAGTGTTCCATATGTCCCTAACGTCCCAGACGTCCCAGCTGTCCCGTATGTCCCTAACGTCCCAGACGTCCCAGACGTCGTAGATGTCTCATATGTCCCTAACGTCCCAGACGTCCCAGATGTCCCATATGTCCCTAACGGCCCAGACGTCCCAGATGTCCCATATGCCCATATGTCCCTAATATCCCAGACGTCCCAGATGTCCCATATGTCCCTAACGTCCCAGACGTCCCAGATGCCCCATATGTCCCTAACGTCCTAGACGTGTTAGATGTCCCATACGTCCTTAACGTCCCAGATGCCCCATATGTTCCATATGTCCTTAACGTCTCAGACGTCCCAGATGTCTCATATGTCCCTAACGTCCCAGACGTCCCAGATGTCCCATATGTCCCATATGTCTCTAATGTCCCAGGCGTCCTAGATGTTCCATATGTCCCTAACGTCCCAGACGTCATAAATCTCCCATATATCCCTAACGTCCCAGACGTTCCAGCTGTCCTGTATGTCAATAACGTCCCAGACGTCCTAAATTTCCCAAATGTCCCTAACGTCTCAGACGTCCTAGATGTCCCATATGTCCTTAACGTCCCAGACGTCCTAGATGTCCCATATGTCCTTAACGTCCCAGACGTCCCAAATGTCCCATATGTCCCTAACATCCCAGACGTCCCAGATGTCACATATGTCCCATATGTCCCTAATGTCCCAGGCGTCCTAGATGTTCCATATGTCCCTAACGTCCCAGACGTCCTAAATGTCCCATATGTCCCTAACGTCCCAGACGTCCTAGACGTCCCATATGTCCTTAACGTCCCAGACGTCCCAGATGTCTCATATGTCCCTAACGTCCCAGACGTCCCAGATGTCCATATGTCCCATATGTCCCTAATGTCCCAAGCGTTTTAAGTGTTCCATATGTCCCTAACGTTCCAGATGTCCTAAATGTCCCATGTCCCTAACGTCCCAGACGTCCCAGACGTCCTAGATGTCCCATATGTCCCTAACGTCCCAGACGTCCCAGATGTCCCATATGTCCCTAACGTCCCAGACGTCCCAGATGTCCCATATGTCCCATATGTCTCTAATGTCCCAGACGTCCCAGACGTCCCATATGTCCCTAACGTCCCAGAAGTCCCAGATGTCCCATATGTCCCTAACGTCCTAGACGTCCTGGATGTCCCATACGTCCTTAACGTCCCAGAGGTCCCAGATGCCCCATATGTCCCTAAGGTCCCAGACGTCCCAGATGTCCCATATGTCCCATATGCCCCTAATGTCCCAGGCGTCCCAGATGTCCCATATGTCCCATATGTCCCTAATGTCTCAGGCGTCCTAAATGTCCCATATGTTTTTAACGTCCCAGACGTCCCAGCCGTCCTATATGTCTAATATGTCCTTAACGTCCTAGACGTCCCAGATGTCCCATATGTCCCTAACGTCCCAGACGTCCCCGATGTCCCATATGTCCCATATGTCCCTAATGTCCCAGGCGTCCTAGATGTTCCATATGTCCCTAACGTCCCAGACGTCCTAAATGTCCCATATGTCCCTAACGTCCCAGACGTCCTAGACGTCCCATATGTCCTTAACGTCCCAGACGTCCCAGATGTCTCATATGACCCTAACGTCCCAGACGTACCAGATGTCCCATATGTCCCATATGTCCCTAATGTCCCAAGCGTTTTAAGTGTTCCATATGTCCCTAACGTCCCAGATGTCCTAAATGTCCCATATGTCCCTAACGTCCCAGACGTCCCAGACGTCCTAGATGTCCCTGATGTCCCTAACGTCCCAGACGTCCCAGATGTCCCATATGTCCCTAATGTCCCAGGCGTCCTAAATGTCCCATACGTCTTTAACTTCCCAGACGTCCCAGACGTCTAGATGTCCCATATGTCCTTAACGTCCCAGACGTCCCAGATGTCCCATATGTCCCTAACGTCCTAGACGTCTTAGCTGTCCCGTATGTCCCTAACGTCCCAAACGTCCCAGACGTCTTAGATGTCCCATATGTCCCTAACGTCCCAGACGTCCCAGATGACCCATATGTCCCTAACGTCTCAGACGTCCCAGATGTCCCATATGTCCCATATGTCCCTAATGTCACAGACGTCCCAGATGTCCCATATGTCCCATATGTCCCTAATGTCCCAGGCTTCTTAGATGTTCCATATGTCCCTAACGTCCCAGACGTCCTAAATGTCCCATATGTCCCTAACGTCCCAGACGTCCCAGCTGTCCCGTATGTCCTTAACGTCCCAGATGTCCCAGCCGTCCTAGATGTCCCATATGTCCCTAACGTCCCAGACGTCATAGACGTCCCATATGTCCTTAACGTTCCAGACGTCCCAGATGTCTCATATGTCCCTAACGTCCCAGACGTCTCAGATGTCCCATATGTCCCATATGTCCCTAATGTCCCAAGCGTTTTAAGTGTTCCATATGTCCCTAACGTCCCAGACGTCCCAGCTGTCCCGTATGTCCCTAACGTCCCAGACGTCCCAGACGTCGTAGATGTCTCATATGTCCCTAACGTCCCAGACGTCCCAGATGTCCCATATGTCCCTAACGGCCCAGACGTCCCAGATGTCCCATATGCCCATATGTCCCTAATATCCCAGACGTCCCAGATGTCCCATATGTCCCTAACGTCCCAGACGTCCCAGATGCCCCGTATGTCCCTAACGTCCTAGACGTGTTAGATGTCCCATACGTCCTTAACGTCCCAGATGCCCCATATGTTCCATATGTCCTTAACGTCTCAGACGTCCCAGATGTCTCATATGTCCCTAACGTCCCAGACGTCCCAGATGTCCCATATGTCCCATATGTCTCTAATGTCCCAGGCGTCCTAGATGTTCCATATGTCCCTAACGTCCCAGACGTCATAAATCTCCCATATATCCCTAACGTCCCAGACGTTCCAGCTGTCCTGTATGTCAATAACGTCCCAGACGTCCTAAATTTCCCAAATGTCCCTAACGTCTCAGACGTCCTAGATGTCCCATATGTCCTTAACGTCCCAGACGTCCTAGATGTCCCATATGTCCTTAACGTCCCAGACGTCCCAAATGTCCCATATGTCCCTAACATCCCAGACGTCCCAGATGTCACATATGTCCCATATGTCCCTAATGTCCCAGGCGTCCTAGATGTTCCATATGTCCCTAACGTCCCAGACGTCCTAAATGTCCCATATGTCCCTAACGTCCCAGACGTCCTAGACGTCCCATATGTCCTTAACGTCCCAGACGTCCCAGATGTCTCATATGTCCCTAACGTCCCAGACGTCCCAGATGTCCATATGTCCCATATGTCCCTAATGTCCCAAGCGTTTTAAGTGTTCCATATGTCCCTAACGTTCCAGATGTCCTAAATGTCCCATGTCCCTAACGTCCCAGACGTCCCAGACGTCCTAGATGTCCCATATGTCCCTAACGTCCCAGACGTCCCAGATGTCCCATATGTCCCTAACGTCCCAGACGTCCCAGATGTCCCATATGTCCCATATGTCTCTAATGTCCCAGACGTCCCAGACGTCCCATATGTCCCTAACGTCCCAGAAGTCCCAGATGTCCCATATGTCCCTAACGTCCTAGACGTCCTGGATGTCCCATACGTCCTTAACGTCCCAGAGGTCCCAGATGCCCCATATGTCCCTAAGGTCCCAGACGTCCCAGATGTCCCATATGTCCCATATGCCCCTAATGTCCCAGGCGTCCCAGATGTCCCATATGTCCCATATGTCCCTAATGTCTCAGGCGTCCTAAATGTCCCATATGTTTTTAACGTCCCAGACGTCCCAGCCGTCCTATATGTCTAATATGTCCTTAACGTCCTAGACGTCCCAGATGTCCCATATGTCCCTAACGTCCCAGACGTCCCCGATGTCCCATATGTCCCATATGTCCCTAATGTCCCAGGCGTCCTAGATGTTCCATATGTCCCTAACGTCCCAGACGTCCTAAATGTCCCATATGTCCCTAACGTCCCAGACGTCCTAGACGTCCCATATGTCCTTAACGTCCCAGACGTCCCAGATGTCTCATATGACCCTAACGTCCCAGACGTACCAGATGTCCCATATGTCCCATATGTCCCTAATGTCCCAAGCGTTTTAAGTGTTCCATATGTCCCTAACGTCCCAGATGTCCTAAATGTCCCATATGTCCCTAACGTCCCAGACGTCCCAGACGTCCTAGATGTCCCTGATGTCCCTAACGTCCCAGACGTCCCAGATGTCCCATATGTCCCTAACGTCCCAGACGTCCCAGATGTCCCATATGTCCCATATGTCCCTAATGTCCCAAACGTCCCAGATGTCCCATATGTCCCTAACGTCCCAGACGTCCCAGATGTCCCATATGTCCCTAACGTCCTAGACGTCCTAGATGTCCCATACGTTTTTAACGTCCCAGATGCCCCATATGTCCCTAACGTCCCAGACGTCCCAGATGTCCCATATGTCCCATATGTCGCTAATGTCCCAGGCGTCCCAGATGTCCCATATGTCCCATATGTCCCTAATGTCTCAGGCGTCTTAAATGTCCCATATGTTTTTAACGTCCCAGACGCCCCAGACGTCCTAGATGTCTCATATGTCCCTAACGTCCCAGATGTCCCCGATGTCCCATATGTCCCATATGTCCCATATGTCCCTAATGTCCCAGGCGTCCTAGATGTTCCATATGTTCCTAACGTCCCAGACGTCCCAAAAGCCCCATATGTCCTTAACGTCCCAAACGTCCCAGCTGTCGCGTATGTCCCTAACGTCCCAGACGTCCCAGACGTCCTAGATGTCCTATATGTCCCTAACGTCCCAGATGTCCTAGATGTCCTATATGTCCCTAACGTCCCAGACGTCCCAGATGTCCCAAATGTCCCATATGTCCTTAATGTCCCAGGCGTCCCAGACGTCTCAGACGTCCCAGACGTCCTAGATGTCCCAGATGCCCCTAACGTCCCAGACGTCCAAGATGTCCCATATGTCCCTAATGTCCCAGGCGTCCCAGATGTTCCATATGTCCCATATGTCCCATATGTCCCTAATGTCCCAGGCGTCCTAAATGTCCCATATGTCCTTAACGTCCCAGACGTCCCAGACGTCTTAGATGTAGCATATGTCCTTAACGTCCCAGACGTCGCAGATGTCTCATATGTCCCATATGTCCCTAATGTCCCAGGCGCCCTAAATGTCCCAAATGTCCTTAACGTCTTAGACGTCCCAGACGTCCTAAACGTCCCATATGTCCTTAACGTCCGAGACGTCCCAGATGCCCCATATGTCCCTAACGTCCCAGACGTTCCAGATGTCCCATATGTCCCATATGTCCCTAACGTCCCAGACGTCCCAGCTGTTTCATATGTCCCATATGTCCCTAATGTCCCTGGCGTCCTAAATGTTCCATATGTCCTTAACGTCCCAGACGTCCTGAATGTCCCATATGTCCCTAACGTCCCAGACGTCCCAACTGTCCCGTATGTCCCTAACGTCCTAGACGTCCCAGACGTCCTAGATGTCCCATATGTCTCTAACGTCCCAGATGTCCTAGATGTCTTATATGTCCCTAACGTCCCAGACGTCCCAGACGTCCCAGATGTCCCATATGTCTTATATGTCCCTAATGTCCCAAACGTCCCAGATGTCCCATATGTCCCATATGTCCCTAATGTCCCAGGCGTCCTAAATGTCCCATATTTCCTTAACGTCCCAAACGTCCTAGATGTCCCATATGTCCCTAACGTCCCAGACGTCCCAGATGTCCCATATGTTCCATATGTCCCTAATGTCCTAGGCGTCCTAAATATCCCATATGTCCTTAACGTCCCAGACGGCCCAGACGTCCTAGATGTCCCATATGTCCTTAACGTCCCAGACGGCCCAGACGTCCTGAATGTCCCATATGTCCCTAACGTCCCAGACGTCCCAACTGTCCCGTATGTCCCTAACGTCCTAGACGTCCCAGACGTCCTAGATGTCCCATATGTCTCTAACGTCCCAGATGTCCTAGATGTCTTGTATGTCCCTAACGTCCCAGACGTCCCAGACGTCCCAGATGTCCCATATGTCTTATATGTCCCTAATGTCCCAAACGTCCCAGATGTCCCATATGTCCCATATGTCCCTAATGTCCCAGGCGTCCTAAATGTCCCATATTTCCTTAACGTCCCAAACGTCCTAGATGTCTCATATGTCCCTAACGTCCCAGACGTCCCAGATGTCCCATATGTCCCATATGTCCCTAATGTCCCAGGCGTCCTAGATGTTCCATATGTCCCCAACGTCCCAGACGTCATAAATCTCCCATATATCCCTAACGTCCCAGACGTCCTAAATTTCCCATATGTCCCTAACGTCTCAGACGTCCTAGATGTCCCATATGTCCTTAACGTCCCAGACGTCCCAGACGTCCTAGATGTCCCATATGTCCTTAACGTCCCAGACGTCCCAGACGTCCTAGATGTCCCATATGTCCTTAACGTCCCAGACGTCCCAAATGTCCCATATGTCCCTAACATCCCAGACGTCCCAGATGTCGCATATGTCCCATATGTCCCTAATGTCCCAGACGTCCTAGATGTTCCATATGTCCCTAACGTCCCAGACGTCCTAAATGTCCCATATGTCCCTAACGTCCCAGACGTCCTAGACGTCCCATATGTCCTTAACGTCCCAGACGTCCCAGAAGTCTCATATGTCCCTAACGTCCCAGACGTCCCAGATGTCCATATGTCCCATATGTCCCTAACGTCCCAAGCGTTTTAAGTGTTCCATATGTCCCTAACGTTCCAGATGTCCTAAATGTCCCATGTCCCTAACGTCCCAGACGTCCCAGACGTCCTAGATGTCCCATATGTCCCTAACGTCCCAGACGTCCCAGATGTCCCATATGTCCCTAACGTCCCAGATGTCCCAGATGTCCCATATGTCCCATATGTCTCTAATGTCCCAGACGTCCCAGAGGTCCCATATGTCCCTAACGTCCCAGAAGTCCCAGATGTCCCATATGTCCCTAACGTCCTAGACGTCCTAGATGTCCCATACGTCCTTAACGTCCCAGAGGTCCCAGATGATATGTCCCTAAGGTCCCAGACGTCCCAGATGTCCCATATGTCCCATATGCCCCTAATGTCCCAGGCGTCCCAGATGTCCCATATGTCCCATATGTCCCTAATGTCTCAGGCGTCCTAAATGTCCCATATGTTTTTAACGTCCCAGACGTCCCAGCCGTCCTATATGTCTAATATATCCTTAACGTCCTAGACGTCCCAGATGTCCCATATGTCCCTAACGTCCCAGACGTCACCGATGTCCCATATGTCCCATATGTCCCTAATGTCCCAGGCGTCCTAGATGTTCCATATGTTCCTAACGTCCCAGACGTCCCAAAAGTCCCATATGTCCTTAACGTCCCAAACGTCCCAGCTGTCGCGTATGTCCCTAACGTCCCAGACGTCCCAGATGTCCCATATGTCCCATATGTCCCTAATGTCCCAGGCGTCCTAGATGTTCCATATGTCCCTAACGTCCCAGACGTCATAAATCTCCCATATATCCCTAACGTCCCAGACGTTCCAGCTGTCCCATATGTCCCTAATGTCCCAAGCGTTTTAAGTGTTCCATATGTCCCTAACGTTCCAGATGTCCTAAATGTCCCATGTCCCTAACGTCCCAGACGTCCCAGACGTCCTAGATGTCCCATATGTCCCTAACGTCCCAGACGTCCCAGATGTCCCATATGACTCTAACGTCCCAGACGTCCCAGATGTCCCATATGTCCCATATGTCTCTAATGTCCCAGACGTCCCAGATGTCCCATATGTCCCTTACGTCCCAGAAGTCCCAGATGTCCCATATGTCCCTAACGTCCTAGACGTCCTAGATGTCCCATACGTCCTTAACGTCCCAGAGGTCCCAGATGATATGTCCCTAAGGTCCCAGACGTCCCAGATGTCCCATATGTCCCATATGCCCCTAATGTCCCAGGCGGCCCAGATGTCCCATATGTCCCATATGTCCCTAATGTCTCAAGCGTCCTAAATGTCCCATATGTTTTTAACGTCCCAGACGTCCCAGCCGTCCTATATGTCTAATATATCCTTAACGTCCTAGACGTCCCAGATGTCCCATATGTCCCTAACGTCCCAGACGTCCCCGATGTCCCATATGTCCCATATGTCCCTAATGTCCCAGGCGTCCTAGATGTTCCATATGTTCCTAACGTCCCAGACGTCCCAAAAGTCCCATATGTCTTTAACGTCCCAAACGTCCCAGCTGTCGCGTATGTCCCTAACGTCCCAGACGTCCCAGCTGTCCCGTATGTCCCTAACGTCCCAGACGTCCTAAATTTCCCATATGTCCCTAACGTCCCAGACGTCCCAGATGTCCCATATGTCCCATATGTCCCTAATGTCCCAGGCGTCCTAGATGTTCCATATGTTCCTAACGTCCCAGACGTCCCAAAAGTCCCATATGTCCTTAACGTCCCAAACGTCCCAGCTGTCGCGTATGTCCCTAACGTCCCAGACGTCCTAAATTTCCCATATGTCCCTAACGTCCCAGACGTCCCAGATGTCCCATATGTCCCATATGTCCCTAATGTCCCAGGTGTCCTAGATGTTCCATATGTTCCTAACGTCCCAGACGTTCCAGCTGTCCCGTATGTCCCTAACGTCCCAGACGTCCTAAATTTCCCATATGTCCCTAACGTCCCAGACGTCCAGATGTCCCATATGTCCCATATGTCCCTAATGTCCCAGGCGTCCTAGATGTTCCATATGTTCCTAACGTCCCAGACGTCCCAAAAGTCCCATATGTCCTTAACGTCCCAAACGTCCCAGCTGTCGCGTATGTCCCTAACGTCCCAGACGTCCCAGATGTCCCATATGTCCCATATATCCCTAATGTCCCAGGCGTCCTAGATGTTCCATATGTTCCTAACGTCCCAGATGTCCCAAAAGCCCCATATGTCCTTAACGTCCCAAACGTCCCAGCTGTCGCGTATGTCCCTAACGTCCCAGACGTCCCAGACGTCCTAGATGTCCCATATGTCCCTAACGTCCCAGATGTCCTAGATGTCCTATATGTCCCTAACGTCCCAGACGTCCCAGACGTCCTAGATGTCCTATATGTCCCTAACGTCCCAGATGTCCTAGATGTCCTATATGTCCCTAACGTCCCAGACGTCCCAGATGTCCCAAATGTCCCATATGTCCCTAATGTCCCAGGCGTCCCAGACGTCTCAGACGTCCCAGACGTCCTAGATGTCCCAGATGCCCCTAACGTCCCAGACGTCCAAGATGTCCCATATGTCCCTAATGTCCCAGGCGTCCCAGATGTTCCATATGTCCCATATGTCCCATATGTCCCTAATGTCCCAGGCGTCCTAAATGTCCCATATGTCCTTAACGTCCCAGACGTCCCAGACGTCTTAGATGTAGCATATGTCCTTAACGTCCCAGACGTCGCAGATGTCTCATATGTCCCATATGTCCCTAATGTCCCAGGCGCCCTAAATGTCCCAAATGTCCTTAACATCTTAGACGTCCCAGACGTCCTAAACGTCCCATATGTCCTTAACGTCCGAGACGTCCCAGATGCCCCATATGTCCCTAACGTCCCAGACGTTCCAGATGTCCCATATGTCCCATATGTCCCTAACGTCCCAGACGTCCCAGCTGTTTCATATGTCCCATATGTCCCTAATGTCCCTGGCGTCCTAAATGTTCCATATGTCCTTAACGTCCCAGACGTCCTGAATGTCCCATATGTCCCTAACGTCCCCAGACGTCCCAACTGTCCCGTATGTCCCTAACGTCCTAGACGTCCCAGACGTCCTAGATGTCCCATATGTCTCTAACGTCCCAGATGTCCTAGATGTCTTATATGTCCCTAACGTCCCAGACGTCCCAGACGTCCCAGATGTCCCATATGTCTTATATGTCCCTAATGTCCCAAACGTCCCAGATGTCCCATATGTCCCATATGTCCCTAATGTCCCAGGCGTCCTAAATGTCCCATATTTCCTTAACGTCCCAAACGTCCTAGATGTCCCATATGTCCCTAACGTCCCAGACGTCCCAGATGTCCCATATGTTCCATATGTCCCTAATGTCCTAGGCGTCCTAAATATCCCATATGTCCTTAACGTCCCAGACGGCCCAGACGTCCTAGATGTCCCATATGTCCTTAACGTCCCAGACGGCCCAGACGTCCTGAATGTCCCATATGTCCCTAACGTCCCAGACGTCCCAACTGTCCCGTATGTCCCTAACGTCCTAGACGTCCCAGACGTCCTAGATGTCCCATATGTCTCTAACGTCCCAGATGTCCTAGATGTCTTGTATGTCCCTAACGTCCCAGACGTCCCAGACGTCCCAGATGTCCCATATGTCTTATATGTCCCTAATGTCCCAAACGTCCCAGATGTCCCATATGTCCCATATGTCCCTAATGTCCCAGGCGTCCTAAATGTCCCATATTTCCTTAACGTCCCAAACGTCCTAGATGTCTCATATGTCCCTAACGTCCCAGACGTCCCAGATGTCCCATATGTCCCATATGTCCCTAATGTCCCAGGCGTCCTAGATGTTCCATATGTCCCCAACGTCCCAGACGTCATAAATCTCCCATATATCCCTAACGTCCCAGACGTCCTAAATTTCCCATATGTCCCTAACGTCTCAGACGTCCTAGATGTCCCATATGTCCTTAACGTCCCAGACGTCCCAGACGTCCTAGATGTCCCATATGTCCTTAACGTCCCAGACGTCCCAAATGTCCCATATGTCCCTAACATCCCAGACGTCCCAGATGTCGCATATGTCCCATATGTCCCTAATGTCCCAGACGTCCTAGATGTTCCATATGTCCCTAACGTCCCAGACGTCCTAAATGTCCCATATGTCCCTAACGTCCCAGACGTCCTAGACGTCCCATATGTCCTTAACGTCCCAGACGTCCCAGAAGTCTCATATGTCCCTAACGTCCCAGACGTCCCAGATGTCCATATGTCCCATATGTCCCTAACGTCCCAAGCGTTTTAAGTGTTCCATATGTCCCTAACGTTCCAGATGTCCTAAATGTCCCATGTCCCTAACGTCCCAGACGTCCCAGACGTCCTAGATGTCCCATATGTCCCTAACGTCCCAGACGTCCCAGATGTCCCATATGTCCCTAACGTCCCAGATGTCCCAGATGTCCCATATGTCCCATATGTCTCTAATGTCCCAGACGTCCCAGAGGTCCCATATGTCCCTAACGTCCCAGAAGTCCCAGATGTCCCATATGTCCCTAACGTCCTAGACGTCCTAGATGTCCCATACGTCCTTAACGTCCCAGAGGTCCCAGATGATATGTCCCTAAGGTCCCAGACGTCCCAGATGTCCCATATGTCCCATATGCCCCTAATGTCCCAGGCGTCCCAGATGTCCCATATGTCCCATATGTCCCTAATGTCTCAGGCGTCCTAAATGTCCCATATGTTTTTAACGTCCCAGACGTCCCAGCCGTCCTATATGTCTAATATATCCTTAACGTCCTAGACGTCCCAGATGTCCCATATGTCCCTAACGTCCCAGACGTCACCGATGTCCCATATGTCCCATATGTCCCTAATGTCCCAGGCGTCCTAGATGTTTCATATGTTCCTAACGTCCCAGACGTCCCAAAAGTCCCATATGTCCTTAACGTCCCAAACGTCCCAGCTGTCGCGTATGTCCCTAACGTCCCAGACGTCCCAGATGTCCCATATGTCCCATATGTCCCTAACGTCCCAGGCGTCCTAGATGTTCCATATGTCCCTAACGTCCCAGACGTCATAAATCTCCCATATATCCCTAACGTCCCAGACGTTCCAGCTGTCCCATATGTCCCTAATGTCCCAAGCGTTTTAAGTGTTCCATATGTCCCTAACGTTCCAGATGTCCTAAATGTCCCATGTCCCTAACGTCCCAGACGTCCCAGACGTCCTAGATGTCCCATATGTCCCTAACGTCCCAGACGTCCCAGATGTCCCATATGACTCTAACGTCCCAGACGTCCCAGATGTCCCATATGTCCCATATGTCTCTAATGTCCCAGACGTCCCAGATGTCCCATATGTCCCTTACGTCCCAGAAGTCCCAGATGTCCCATATGTCCCTAACGTCCTAGACGTCCTAGATGTCCCATACGTCCTTAACGTCCCAGAGGTCCCAGATGATATGTCCCTAAGGTCCCAGACGTCCCAGATGTCCCATATGTCCCATATGCCCCTAATGTCCCAGGCGGCCCAGATGTCCCATATGTCCCATATGTCCCTAATGTCTCAAGCGTCCTAAATGTCCCATATGTTTTTAACGTCCCAGACGTCCCAGCCGTCCTATATGTCTAATATATCCTTAACGTCCTAGACGTCCCAGATGTCCCATATGTCCCTAACGTCCCAGACGTCCCCGATGTCCCATATGTCCCATATGTCCCTAATGTCCCAGGCGTCCTAGATGTTCCATATGTTCCTAACGTCCCAGACGTCCCAAAAGTCCCATATGTCTTTAACGTCCCAAACGTCCCAGCTGTCGCGTATGTCCCTAACGTCCCAGACGTCCCAGCTGTCCCGTATGTCCCTAACGTCCCAGACGTCCTAAATTTCCCATATGTCCCTAACGTCCCAGACGTCCCAGATGTCCCATATGTCCCATATGTCCCTAATGTCCCAGGCGTCCTAGATGTTCCATATGTTCCTAACGTCCCAGACGTCCCAAAAGTCCCATATGTCCTTAACGTCCCAAACGTCCCAGCTGTCGCGTATGTCCCTAACGTCCCAGACGTCCTAAATTTCCCATATGTCCCTAACGTCCCAGACGTCCCAGATGTCCCATATGTCCCATATGTCCCTAATGTCCCAGGTGTCCTAGATGTTCCATATGTTCCTAACGTCCCAGACGTTCCAGCTGTCCCGTATGTCCCTAACGTCCCAGACGTCCTAAATTTCCCATATGTCCCTAACGTCCCAGACGTCCCAGATGTCCCATATGTCCCATATGTCCCTAATGTCCCAGGCGTCCTAGATGTTCCATATGTTCCTAACGTCCCAGACGTCCCAAAAGTCCCATATGTCCTTAACGTCCCAAACGTCCCAGCTGTCGCGTATGTCCCTAACGTCCCAGACGTCCCAGATGTCCCATATGTCCCATATATCCCTAATGTCCCAGGCGTCCTAGATGTTCCATATGTTCCTAACGTCCCAGATGTCCCAAAAGCCCCTTATGTCCTTAACGTCCCAAACGTCCCAGCTGTCGCGTATGTCCCTAACGTCCCAGACGTCCCAGACGTCTTAGATGTCCCATATGTCCCTAACGTCCCAGATGTCCTAGATGTCCTATATGTCCCTAACGTCCCAGACGTCCCAGATGTCCGATATGTCCCATATGTCACTAATGTCCCAGGCGTCCCAGACGTCTCAGACGTCCCAGACGTCCTAGATGTCCCATATGTCCCTAACGTCCCAGACGTCCAAGATGTCCCATATGTCCCTAATGTCCCAGGCGTCCCAGATGTCCCATATGTCCCATATGTCCCATATGTCCCTAATGTCCCAGGCGTCCTAAATGTTCCATATGTCCTTAACGTCCCAGACGTCCCAGACGTCTTAGATGTAGCATATGTTCTTAACGTCCCAGACGTCCAAGATGTCCCATATGTCCCTAATGTCCCAGGCGTCCCAGATGTCCCATATGTCTCATATGTCCCATATGTCCCTAATGTCCCAGGCGCCCTAAATGTCCCAAATGTCCTTAACGTCTTAGACGTCCCAGACGTCCTAAACGTCCCATATGTCCTTAACGTCCGAGACGTCCCAGATGCCCCATATGTCCCTAACGTCCCAGACGTTCCAGATGTCCAATATGTCCCATATGTCCCTAATGTCCCAGGCGTCCCAGACGTCTCAGACGTCCCAGACGTCCTAGATGTCCCATATGTCCCTAACGTCCCAGACGTCCAAGATGTCCCATATGTCCCTAATGTCCCAGGCGTCCCAGATGTCCCATATGTCTCATATGTCCCATATGTCCCTAATGTCCCAGGCGTCCTAAATGTCCCAAATGTCCTTAACGTCTTAGACGTCCCAGACGTCCTAAACGTCCCATATGTCCTTAACGTCCGAGACGTCCCAGATGCCCCATATGTCCCTAACGTCCCAGACGTTCCAGATGTCCAATATGTCCCATATGTCCCTAATGTCCCAAGCGTCCTAGATGTTCCGTATGTTCCTAACTTCCAAGACGTCCTAAATGTCCCATATGTCCTTAACGTCCTAGACGTCCCAGATGTCCCATATGTCCCTAACGTCCCAGACGTCCCAGCTGTTTCATATGTCCCATATGTCCCTAATGTCCCTGGCGTCCTAAATGTTCCATATGTCCCTAACGTCCCAGACGTCCTGAATGTCCCATATGTCCCTAACGTCCCAGACGTCCCAACTGTCCCGTATGTCCCTAACGTCCTAGACGTCCCAGACGTCCTAGATGTCCCATATGTTTCTAACGTCCTAGACGTCCCAGATGTCCCATATGTCCCTAACGTCCCAGACGTCCCCGATGTCCCATATGTCCCATATGTCCCTAATGTCCCAGGCGTCCTAGATGTTCCATATGTTCCTAACGTCCCAGACGTCCCAAAAGTCCCATATGTCCTTAACGTCCCAAACGTCCCAGCTGTCGCGTATGTCCATAACGTCCCAGACGTCCCAGATGTCCCATATGTCCCATATGTCCCTAATGTCCCAGGCGTCCTAGATGTTCCATATGTCCCTAACGTCCCAGACGTCATAAATCTCCCATATATCCCTAACGTCCCAGACGTTCCAGCTGTCCCATATGTCCCTAATGTCCGAAGCGTTTTAAGTGTTCCATATGTCCCTAACGTTCCAGATGTCCTAAATGTCCCATGTCCCTAACGTCCCAGACGACCCAGACGTCCTAGATGTCCCATATGTCCCTAACGTCCCAGACGTCCCAGATGTCCCATATGTCCCTAACGTCCCAGACGTCCCAGATGTCCCATATGTCCCATATGTCTCTAATGTCCCAGACGTCCCAGATGTCCCATATGTCCCTTACGTCCCAGAAGTCCCAGATGTCCCATATGTCCCTAACGTCCTAGACGTCCTAGATGTCCCATACGTCCTTAACGTCCCAGAGGTCCCAGATGATATGTCCCTAAGATCCCAGACGTCCCAGATGTCCCATATGTCCCATATGCCCCTAATGTCCCAGGCGTCCCAGATGTCCCATATGTCCCATATGTCCCTAATGTCTCAGGCGTCCTAAATGTCCCATATGTTTTTAACGTCCCAGACGCCCCAGCCGTCCTATATGTCTAATATATCCTTAACGTCCTAGACGTCCCAGATGTCCCATATGTCCCTAACGTCCCAGACGTCCCCGATGTCCCATATGTCCCATATGTCCCTAATGTCCCAGGCGTCCTAGATGTTCCATATGTTCCTAACGTCCCAGACGTCCCAAAAGTCCCATATGTCCTTAACGTCCCAAACGTCCCAGCTGTCGCGTATGTCCCTAACGTCCCAGACGTCCCAGATGTCCCATATGTCCCATATGTCCCTAATGTCCCAGGCGTCCTAGATGTTCCATATGTCCCTAACGTCCCAGACGTCATAAATTTCCCATATATCCCTAACGTCCCAGACGTTCCAGCTGTCCCGTATGTCCCTAACGTCCCAGACGTCCTAAATTTCCCATATGTCCCTAACGTCCCAGACGTCCCAGATGTCCCATATGTCCCATATGTCCCTAATGTCCCAGGCGTCCTAGATGTTCCATATGTTCCTAACGTCCCAGACGTCCCAAAAGTCCCATATGTCCTTAACGTCCCAAACATCCCAGCTGTCGCGTATGTCCCTAACGTCCCAGACGTCCCAGACGTCCTAGATGTCCCATATGTCCCTAACGTCCCAGATGTCCTAGATGTCCTATATGTCCCTAACGTCCCAGACGTCCCAGATGTCCGATATGTCCCATATGTCCCTAATGTCCCAGGCGTCCTAGATGTTCCATATGTTCCTAACGTCCCAGATGTCCCAAAAGCCCCATATGTCCTTAACGTCCCAAACGTCCCAGCTGTCGCGTATGTCCCTAACGTCCCAGACGTCCCAGACGTCCTAGATGTCCCATATGTCCCTAACGTCCCAGATGTCCTAGATGTCCTATATGTCCCTAACGTCCCAGACGTCCCAGATGTCCGATATGTCCCATATGTCCCTAATGTCCCAGGCGTCCCAGACGTCTCAGACGTCCCAGACGTCCTAGATGTCCCATATGTCCCTAACGTCCCAGACGTCCAAGATGTCCCATATGTCCCTAATGTCCCAGGCGTCCCAGATGTCCCATATGTCCCATATGTCCCATATGTCCCTAATGTCCCAGGCGTCCTAAATGTCCCATATGTCCTTAACGTCCCAGACGTCCCAGACGTCTTAGATGTAGCATATGTCCTTAACGTCCCAGACGTCGCAGATGTCTCATATGTCCCATATGTCCCTAATGTCCCAGGCGCCCTAAATGTCCCAAATGTCCTTAACGTCTTAGACGTCCCAGACGTCCTAAACGTCCCATATGTCCTTAACGTCCGAGACGTCCCAGATGCCCCATATGTCCCTAACGTCCCAGACGTTCCAGATGTCCAATATGTCCCATATGTCCCCAATGTCCCAAGCGTCCTAGATGTTCCGTATGTCCCTAACTTCCAAGACGTCCTAAATGTCCCATATGTCCTTAACGTCCTAGACGTCCCAGATGTCCCATATGTCCCTAACGTCCCAGACGTCCCAGCTGTTTCATATGTCCCATATGTCCCTAATGTCCCTGGCGTCCTAAATGTTCCATATGTCCCTAACGTCCCAGACGTCCTGAATGTCCCATATGTCCCTAACGTCCCAGACGTCCCAACTGTCCCGTATGTCCCTAACGTCCTAGACGTCCCAGACGTCCTAGATGTCCCATATGTTTCTAACGTCCCAGATGTCCTAGATGTCCTATATGTCCCTAACGTCCCAGACGTCCCAGACGTCCCAGATGTCCCATATGTCTTATATGTCCCTAATGTCCCAAACGTCCCAGATGTCCCATATGTCCCATATGTCCCTAATGTCCCAGGCGTCCTAAATGTCCCATATTTCCTTAACGTCCCAAACGTCCTAGATGTCCCATATGTCCCTACCGTCCCAGACGTCCCAGATGTCCTATATGTTCCATATGTCCCTAATGTCCTAGGCGTCCTAAATATCCCATATGTCCTTAACGTCCCAGACGTCCTAGACGTCCTAGATGTCCCATATGTCCTTAACGCCACAGACGTCCCAGATGTCCCATTAATCCCTAACGTCCCAGGCGTCCCATATGTCCCATATTTCCCTAATGTTCCAGGCGTCCCAGATGTCCCATATGTGCCATACGTCATTAATGTCCCAGGCGTCCTAAATGTCCCATATGTCCTTAACGTCCCAGACGTCCCAGACGTCCTAGATGTCCTATATGTCCTTAACGTCTCAGGCGACCAAGATGTCCCATATGTCACATACGTCTCTAATGTCCCAGGCGTCCTAGATGTTCCATATGTCCCTAACGTCCCAGACGTCATAAAAGTCCCATATGTCCCTAACGTCCCAGACGTCCCAGCTGTCCCGTATGTCCTTAACGTCCCAGATGTCCCAGCCGTCCTAGATGTCCCATATGTCCCTAACGTCCCAGACGTCATAGACGTCCCATATGTCCTTAACGTCCCAGACGTCCCAGATATCTCATATGTCCCTAACGTCCCAGACGTCTCAGATGTCCCATATGTCCCATATGTCCTTAATGTCCCAAGCGTTTTAAGTGTTCCATATGTCCCTAACGTCCCAGACGTCCTAAATGTCCCATATGTCCCTAACGTCCCAGACGTCCCAGACGTCCTAGATGTCCCATATGTCCTTAACGCCACAGACGTCCCAGATGTCCCATTAATCCCTAACGTCCCAGGCGTCCCATATGTCCCATATTTCCCTAATGTTCCAGGCGTCCCAGATGTCCCATATGTGCCATACGTCATTAATGTCCCAGGCGTCCTAAATGTCCCATATGTCCTTAACGTCCCAGACGTCCCAGACGTCCTAGATGTCCCATATGTCCTTAACGTCTCAGGCGCCTAAGATGTCCCATATGTCACATACGTCTCTAATGTCCCAGGCGTCCCAGATGTCCCATATGTCCCATATGTCCCTAATGTCCCAGGTGTCCTAGATGTTCCATATGTTCCTAACGTCCCAGACGTCCTAAATTTCCCATATGTCCCTAACGTCCCAGACGTCCCAGCTGTCCCGTATGTCCTTAACGTCCCAGATGTCCCAGACGTCCTAGATGTCCCATATGTCCATAACGTCCCAGACGTCCTAGACGTCCCATATAATAATAATAATAATAATAATAATAAACGTTATTTTCTAACTTTTATAAATATAGGTAACAATACAAATTTTAAACAAAAAGCCAAGTGTAGGTTAGAAAACCAAAAGGCGAGGTTCAGATGAGCAATGTTCATTGCTCCCTGTTCTACCACCTAAACCTTTAGTATTTTAAACAAAACAAAATAATATAAAAGTAATTCCTATTTCTAAATTCTGCGATGACTAACCTAGAGAAAAAAAAACTATTTGATATCATATCATATCACACTGCTATCAAAATCACAAATACAAGAAATAAAAAATAAATAAATCAATCAATCAAACAATTCAGCTTCCACACTGTTCCTGAAACATTTCCAAACGAAGTTTGTGTTTAAATGTTTGAAGACTGTATGTCTTATATATATTGGATAGCTTATTATATAACATATAAATTTGAAAGGAAAATGATCTCTCATATAAGGTTAACAAATGGTAAGGTGGTGATATAAGTCCCCTAAACCTTGTAGAAATATTGTGAACATCGGTGCGAAACGTTATTTTATCATATAAATAAGGTGGAGTTTTAGTTAGCAAAATTTGGTGATAGAGAGTAAGACACTGCAGTATCCTGCGATTTTTCATTGTGAGCCAACCAGCATCTACAAGTTTATGTGATATGTGATCAAATTTATTTATACCGTAAATTAATCGTAAACATGCGTTTTGGAGTTTCTGTATTCGTTCAGCGGTCACTTTGTCAAGTGCTCCATGATAAACAGGAGAGCAGTAATTAAATTGAGATAAGACAAATGCCTCACAAACCCTTTTTTTAATTTGTTGATTTAAGTAAGACCTGTGAGGATAGAGTTGCTTTAAGTGTTGATATCCTTGACAAATATATTTAGTAATTTGATCACGGTAACGAAATGAATTATCAAGAAATACCCCAAGACTTTTAACTTTAGTGACAATTGGTATGTTTACATTGTTAATATGTATGTTTATTACGGAAGATAATGTGCTACAAGTGTTTCTATTACCAAACAATAGCACTGCTGATTTGTCAGGATTTATTTTGAGTGAATGCTGAACGGATGCCTCATAAATATATTTGAGGTCAGAATTTATCTTCTTCACAGCTTCTTCCCACTGCAGTGGATTAAACGAAAGATAGAGTTGGGTGTCATCAGCGTATATGTGAACCTTAGAAAACCTTAATTGATTCATGAAAACTGATGTATATATAGAATATAATAAAGGCCCTAAAATTGATCCCTGAGGAACCCCCTGACGGACTTGTAATGAACGAGAATTAGCACCTTCTAAATTAACGGTTTGTAGTCTGTTGCTTAAGTAACTGTTTATTAAGGATAATGCATTAGCTCGAATTCCTAAATATTTTAAAATGGAGATCAACGTGTCGTGATTAACGGTATCGAATGCCTTGCTGTAATCTAATAAGACAAGTACAGTAACGTTTCCCTGATCAGTCGCAGCTAGAATATCATCAGTGACCTTTAGTAAAGCTGTCGTACAACCGTATCCCCTCCTAAAACCAGACTGTACCGTAGGTAAAAATTTATTTTCGTTAATATAGATACTTAATTGATTATGAATAATTCGTTCAAGAATTTTAGACAAAGCAGGAAGTATGCTGATTGGTCGTAAATCTTTAAATTCTGTAGGTTGCTTTATTTTAGGTAAAGGTTTAACCAACGCATGCTTCCAAGGTTGTGGAAATGTATGCTCCAATATACAAGAATTAATTATATGAATAATACAAGGTAAAATAAAAGGACAACACATCTTGATCATGGTGATATTAATGCCATCACAACCAAAAGCATTTGATTTAAGTTTATTAATAATTTTAATTAAATCTGATTCATCAACAAGAGAAAATTTGAATGCTAAATGTTGATTAACGTTAGTGTCATAGATTTTTACAGTATTTGTCTGATTATTGGTTGGGACTGTATGAACTCTGGGAATGCTGTTTATAAAATAATCATTAATGATATCCGGACTAGCAAGATGCCTAGGTACTGTAATTTCATTCTTAGCGCCTATTCCAATAGTTTTTAATGTTTTCCATAATTTTGATTTATCATTTCTGTTAAATATGAAATTAAAATAAGCTTTTTTTTCGTTACTTGTCGTTCGCGTTGTTAAATTCCTCAAGGATTTATAATACTCCCAATGATGAGGTAATTTAGTTTTTCTAAAACGAGCTTTTGCTTTGTCGCGCAATTTCATGAGAAACTTAAGATTGTCAGTTAGCCAAGGAACATAAGGTTTTTGAAAACTGTGTCTAATTAAAGGAGCATGTCTGTTAAATAAATGTAAAATTAATTCGTTAAAATAATTCAATTTGTCGTTAATATTAGTCATTTTAAAAATTTCATGGAAAGGCAATGACTCTAAATCCTTGTAAAATGACACCAAATCAATTTTATTAAAATTACGAATAATTTTTGTAATAGGTTTTATTGGAATTTGATTCGTGATAACATCACAAAATATAAGATCGTGATCAGCTAAATGACAACCAACAACACCACTATCGCTCACCAATGAGAGGTCAGAAACCAGAATAAGATCTATAAGTGAAACTGAAACATTTGTAATTCTGGTTGGCTGATTTATAATTTGATGCAAGTCGAATGACGCTAAGATTTCTTGTAAATAAAGTGTTGATGGATTATCAGATTTAAAAAAATCAATATTAAAGTCACCGAAACATATTATATTTTCCGAGTATGGTAAACAAGCTGTTAAAGAATTTTCAAATTCATTTAAGAATGTTCGGTAACTGTGTTGATGCGGATTATAAACAGAGCCGACAATAAATTTTATTTTATTTAATGTAACGATAATCCAAATTTGTTCTATGTTGTTATTAACCATATCAACAACAGAATAATTTAATGTGTTACGTATGTATATTCCTACACCACCACCTCGACCATTACGATCTTTTCGTAAAAAAGTAAAGCCTGTGATATAGATAAGATCAGTAGGAATATTTTCATTAGGCCATGTTTCAGAAACAGTCAGAATATCAATTTTTTGTTCATAAATAAACAACCGTAAGTTATCAATTTTTGGCAATAACGATCTTATATTTACATGAGCTGCTCTGATGTTATTTTGCGGCATATGAGTTATATCGCTATAATTCCAGACATAAATTTAGTGTTGGAAACAAAATTTTGATAGCAGTACAATACAACTAAATAGATAAAGTAAATAAAACCTCTTGTCACAAATATACAACCAACAGCTGTGAAATACAAAATAAAGGACAAATAAAATATTCTATAACTAATCTGCTACGTTGAATTAAATCATATTATTTTCTGTAAATCCGCAAAAGAAGTAACTTTATTAATTGTGTTATTGCTTTTAACAAAAATATTTCCATTATTTGTGAACACGTTCTTATTTCCAATTTTTGCGGTAGCTTCTTTAACGATTAATAGTCGCTTTTGAGTAAGATCCTCCCTTATTACAACTCTTGTACCCTTTAGGCGGGATTTAGCACGAAATACAAGAGTTTTTACATTCCGACGACAAAATTTTACAATTATTGGCCTATGATCGCCTACCTTATTTTTCAAGCGGTGACTACAATCAATATCATTCACAGTTATATTGATATTTAACTTAGTACGGCACAAATCGATCACCAGCTAATCAGTGTTCTCGGAAGGATTTTCAGCAACCCCAAAAATTCGCAGATTATTGCGCCTGGAATATTGTTCTTGTGTTTCAATTCTATCTTCGGCAGCTACTAGTTTTTCCTCCAACAAGGTTATTTTAGCTTCATAGTTCTTGATACGGGTATCAATTAAATCATTAATTTTCGTAATCATAGATTTAAATAATCTGTCCAAGAAATCACTATTGGTTAACACTTTTTCAACAACATTCTGGATAAGCGTTTCTTCTTTATCGACACATACGTTATGTTGTGAACGCCTAGCGTATACGTCGCGGCTTTAGTATTGAGTTTACTTTTAATTAATTACCTACCTTGTCTCGAAATAAGATGCATTCAATAATTTACTTCTGTATGAAAAAATCCCCGCTTATGTTATTTGTATGCATATATTGGAAACAAATATCGCCGTATTTTCCTTTCTATACGCGGTTATACTCGTACCTTATCAAAGAGCCTGCGTTTGATAAATGCCATTTGGAGGTAATTTCTTTCAATGTAAGTTGTGATTATTATGTCACTGAGGAATCTTCGAACTTAGATGCGCGAGTTGTTGAACAAGCAAGTTGATGGGGCGCGTATTAGGTTTTGATCATTTTTGTGTTAGCCCACACGCTCATCCGCCCAGAATAGCGCAGCTGGACCGCTGAGCTCTATCGGTCACGGGACTTTTTTGGATATTCACAGCTTGTTATTCTATTTATATTCAAGTGTTACAAAATTATCGTTTATTCTAGTGCTTTTGAGTATTAAAGCGTTCATCAATGACAGCTTACCTACATCTACATTACATAAAGTAGTACTAAGAAGGGGCTAAAAAGGGGTAAGATGTGTTTTCATAAATTCCTCAGTATCTCTTAGTCCCGATGAGGTATGGTTTTTCTTAAGAAGGTTGCCAATACAAATGTGTAAAAACGTATTTCAGCATTTTACTCTAATCAAACCCCAAAATTGCAAATCTAGAATCGGTTGTGCATTATAGAACCCTCGATATCTCCTGTGTTTCTTGAGTCAGAACATTATATTTTGACATATAGATGTCTTTTTCAAATCTTTAGAGAGAAATTTAAGGGTTATTCGAAATTTCACTCCTAAAGGCGTAAAAAACGAGAAAAAGTGAAACGGGATAAGGGGGATAAAACGTAGGTCGAGTTTAGAATAAAATTCGGTGAAATAATTTTTCAAAATCCCACCACCAAGGGGTTTAAAACAGGTATTTTGCTATAGTCTAGACGTATAAAAGGTATAGCACTGACTCAACTACACAGCCGGAATCCTTGGTACCAGGAACTGGAAATTTGGAGAGAAGGGTTGCTTAGTTACGTAGGAAAGTGTTGTAAATAGTATTTAACATTACAAGCCAGGTAAGACAGTTTTTACTGGCGTTAGGATTTTGATGACTGGCGAGCCGTTAGGCGAGCCTGTCATATCCTTGAGCCAGTAAAAATGGTTACCTGGTGTGAATATTTTATTTGTTTGTCACTTGTAAATAACTAGAAATTTACCATTTATTCAAAATGTCAAACTGACAAGCAACTAAATTCATCAATATGACACATACTAAGGAAGACAACTCTGGCTTTGCACGCTATCATTTATCCATGAGCACGCTTGTAAAATATAACTGGCTAGCCAGTAAATTTTTTACTGGCTAGCCAGTTAAGAAACATTTTCAAGGTGACTTGATAAATTGATGTTTACAAGTGAGGAACAAATAAAATGGTTTTTAAGTGTTGGAAATCTTATAACATTTGTAGTCCGTACGAAGAACGCGCATCGTGCTAGTATAATATAAAATCACTAATTACATACTATAACTATAGAAATTATTTGTGTTTCAGTGGTATGTGGTGGTTGTTCTCATTAATGTACTCCAACATAGACACAACTACCGCTTGCAATGCTCTCACACAGAATCTAAGCACCCATTCTATGAAACGTCCTATTGCTATTCCAAAATACCGATTTAAAAACAAGTGTCAAAATATACATCAAATTTTATACAAACTTTCGAACGGTGATGACGAACTAGAGGTTAAATAAAATATAAGAAATTCATAGCTACCGACATTTTTACTGTAGATTATGCTCGTTCATATACACAGTAAAGAGTTCTACCCGTAGAGTGGACACATTTTAATAATAATTCGTATTTAAAAAGCAATTTAACAGCAAATTTGGTTATGCACACCTTTAATCTTTTCTAATGGGGTACTGTAGTCCTCCTCAATTCCCATGTGTTATATTAAAATGACAAATTTCGTCGTTTCTTCTGTATGAAATGGGGCGGATGGGAATTGTCCACAAAACCTATCATAAATTGCAAACCGTAATCTTCCGACATATAAACCAACAGGGATAAAGCAAGACCGCGATAAAAGTATCTGGGCACTATCCGGCCGTACAAAACAAAGGCCCCTTTAAAGCCTTGGGAAAAATTGTTATTAAACGGCAATTGCAGTTTACAAATTCCATTTCCCTCGGCCTTTTACGAGAAGCGGCCGTCCAAGCGACCGGACGCCATTTGGCCGTGGAAAATAATTGGATAAAAAGGAGCAAATGCTTCTGAAAAATGGCAGACGCAGCCGAGCTGTGTTGATAATTTATGCATACGAGACATTAGGGCGTAGGGGTCTAATTTTTGCACAGCAAACGTAGCTCGCGCTTTTGGAGCATCGGAAAAATGAGTGAAATGTCAAACAGCAGCCTGCGTCATCCGGAGGCTTTGCGCTTGCTGCTCACGTTCCGAATTGCAAAAAGTTGGCTCGTGTGAAAAACAAGCGCAAACGAATAAATGTAGAATAATCCCTCTTCCTGTATTTTATGAAAATTTTATACATTTGCATTTATGACATGTGCAACTTCGGTGCGTCTACTTTTCTTAGAGAGAAGAAAATAATGTAACCGCCATCCCACAATTTACTGAACAGAACAGTAGGATGAGATGCTTCGTGCCATTTAAAGTAATTCATATAAACGTAATTTAAATGCAGAACAGAAATTAAGACTTATGCTACATAAACTAATTTAAATTATAATAACAACCACCTTTTCGCGGAGTTGCAGTATTTGCAAAGTCATAAAAAAGTATACTATGGCTCAATTACCCAGACGCTAAATATTCCTATAATTCAATGTTTAACATGATTAAATATCAATTTTATGAATTGAAAATATAGAACAAATATAGAATAGGATGAGTGGAGCAGTTGAATTTTAAAATGGCTAGTTTAATTATGCAGAGCATACTGCTAAACAACACAATAGACGCGTCAGTGACGTAACATCCGTCAGGCTGTATCGTCATCGATTGCACTTTGTTACGGTATCAAAACGACTTAACGACACCCAGGTGAGTATCGCACGACTGGTTAAGTCCGGGAAAAGATAGAACGCTCGCCCTGAGATTCGTTAAAACAGGCTAAAGGCCTCGGCTGAAGCGCTCGGGGAGTTGGGCTTGGTTCAAACGGTACGTCACTGGGCAAGCGTGGTATGACATATACAAGGTAAGTCAAAATAAAAGGGCGCCACCAAGCCTGTGTTAAGATTGTACCCGAATAACCGGGACTGGGCGGTTAGACGGGATGAGAAGTACACAGGGTACTCCGCCAGGAAGGTACTCGAGAGCTGTCAAGCTCGGGCTACAATTTCGGGACAGAAAATACTTAAATTACGATTTCGGGTACTTGTGGCCAAGGCGGCGACGTCATGAGACTTACCTGCACGCCCCAACGCTCAAGCTCCGTCGTATATCGATTTTCACACTGAGAGGCTTAACCTGAAAAGAGCATGCACAGGTCGAACACAATAATAAGTCCCTTAATCAGATATTCGTCTATTGGTTGACTTTACAAACAGGCAACGATCACGCCGCCGAAATTATTCGAGGCATTAAGTTATGGCCCCAGCTGGAGGACGTGCTAATACTGATACACATACAGCAAAAGAAATCTGGTTAATACACACACATGTAACCGGCCGGTGTTGGCCCGTTAATTTATATATAAAAGATCAATTACAAGTAAGTGCCATCGAGGTACATTACTTCACAACAATCGTATCAATCATGAGCGAAGGCGACCAAGGCAGTTTAAATGACAGCAAATACAGCGTCGCAAAGGTATGTGCCAAACTAGATAGATGTTTAATTTAAAATGTCCGGGGCCAACACACATGAAATGTTTGGAATAAATGACAGCAAGCACAGCGTCTCAAAGGTATGCGATAAATTACTTAAATGTTTAATTAGCAAGGCACAGGGCCAGCACACATGAAATGTTTGAATAAATGACAGCAAATACAGCGTCGCAAAGACAGCCTGGCCTCAGGTCAAAGTAATGGCCGCGAATGCACAAAAACGCCAACGCACACTCACAAAAACAAACTCGATTCCCATGAATGACAGATAATGGGTTATACAGTTGTTTGCACAGATACCTTGTTTCGTTGACGGCCCTTGAGGGTGGCGTGCGGTCAGCAGGCGGTTTGTGTCCGCCTGTGGCACATAGGTAGAAGCGGGGGCGGTACGTGAGGTTAATAGGCAGAATTCCGCCTTACAATAGCGTCGATTGGAATGCGTCTCTCACATTAGACCGGGAACAAAAGGAAGGCCCAAACGTCTTGCAGGAATGAATCCCCGAGTTGTCTGGTTAAAGGGGAGCAACCCCTTACTTGAAGAAACAGAACTGAGCGCTCGGAATGCCCATCACACCCACGCAACAACGGTACACAACACACCAAGCACACTCGCGCGACTTGTGTTTTTCTCAACGGCCCTGTTGAAACTCGCGTCTGCAAGCAGCCACATGACGCCACTCGTCCCCAAGCGGAGCAATAACCAATCGCGAAGCAGAGTCTTCGCCGGCTCAAACCAGTTTTACCCGCTTTTGAAGAACACGTGTTTTCTAAAGGGTGGCATAAAATGGCCAAAACGAGACAGCTACGCCCATATACAAAGTGTTCGAACTCAAATGGGAAAGAAAAGAGGTGGTTTTTGTGAGTATTTGTGATGAAAAATTAAAAATGCTGGCATCAGATTTGAAATACAGGCAGGCTGTACTGAAAGCTTAAATGATCAACTTGATTGCTGAAGGCTGCAAAATGGCTTAACAACTTGCTTGGTCCACGATTGGGCTTATTTGCTTTAACGTCAAATGATGACAATAGCACAAACTTTACTGTTACACGATCCCATCTGCGACTCTTTTGGTATTCACATGTTTGGATATGTAATTTAATGTCACCAAACCGTACAGTATCAGAACAACTATTTATTTTGAAACGTAAACTCATCCAAACAATCAATAAATACAAACTGAGACGTTTCTAATTTTAATACAAGAAGTAATCGAAATAATCAAATCATGGTTTAGTCGTCGTTACAAGTTTACAAGTAAAAAAGTATCAACTTTATTATTTTTAAAGGTAAATAAGCCTAAAACCATTAGATTGCATGTGTGTAAACTAAATACGTGCAATTAAACTCAGAACTTTTATTGGCATAATTTACACTTTTTGGACCCTTTCTTATTTTCCCCTTTGCACCCCCCACTACCAAAGGTAGTCAACAAATCTTTGAGATTGGAACAGTTGACAATGGTTCCTTCCCTTCTCGTCTTATGGCAGGCATGTTAAGCTAAGTAGTAACAAATCAGTTCATCTCGATGATTCCGGAGGCTTTCCCGGCCATTGACATTACGTAACAAACTACTTCCGGGATTGGACCGTGTAATTTTTGAGGTCTTTCTTCCCTATACCCACCAAGTCACCGACCGTGTTTCTTCAAAAACATAACATTGAAACACTATGCCATCGAAGGTGTTTATAGAATTCCTTGCTCTTGTAATGCTGTAAGCATTGGTGAAACAGGACGTTTAAGGCGGGTTCGGTTTATCATCAGCCATCGCTGAACGCTAACCTGATCCCGGCCATAATATCCTTTTTAATAAAACTTCCATTACCCTCAAATCCCCATGCTTCGATAGCTGAAACATTTGCGAAACCATTGAGATTTACAAACACCCTAACGATATCAATCGGAACGAAAGCTTTCTCCTTCCTTCTATGTAGAAAGTGCTAATTTCTATGCCCCGCCGACCGTCGCTCAACCACGACAGTACTTACCTATAAATTCTCACCTTTCTCTTTTTGATCGTTAGAAGAGTTTCGTCTTTGACGTGGTTTACAAGTTGAGTTACCGTGCTCTTCTAGCCTTTTTCCTTGCAAAAGAGTTTCGCCTCTGGCGTGATTTACACTGAGTTACCGTGCGCTTTTGCTTTCTCCTGATGAAGCCACTTACTACAGTGGGCTAAACATTGAGTTCTTTGACCTCATTTATGACACGGTCCTATCCGAAAGTCGTTTGTAAATTAATCAGTTTATCTCCAGAAAAATCAGGGGTAAGAAGAAATGTGAACTAAGATCGCTTATCGACTACAGTAAAACAGAGCACTAAACTAATCGGCAAAGATGTGAGAGTGAGAGGAGTAGCTAAATTACTTCAGATCATTAATTTTTGAATCTATGGCGCATTTTCCACAAAAAAGGTTTTAAAGGCCTGGACCGGCTTGTGAATGTGGATATCTGAATTAACCAAGTTATAATCTACAAGCCTGAACGACTTCATGCAGTTTTTATATAAATAGAAATTAATCAATAAGCTATTTCAGTTTAGGCTGATACGCCATCGACCATGTACGACGACTTTAAAAGTTATACGGCGTGGTTTAGGAGAAACAAATAATTGTTTAAGACGAATTATATGAATTTATGACTCAAAATCGTCCATACTACCATCTTCTGAAATATTTGCCATTCTTCGTGAAACACCCTGTATACATAGAGATTCAAAATAAACTCTTGAAAAACAAGTTCGTAAAAAAGAAAATAACAAAAGTAGTCAATTATGCTGGCCCAAAATTAAGAGCGGATTCTAGTTAAAATGGTTACATACAAAGGGTAGAGACGATAAAGTAAAGAATAAAACAATACATTCTAAAAATAATGCTACATGTGAATAGCTACGTTGCAAAATAAGTGACTCCCCTGGTAATATAAGAGCTAACAAGGGTTGTAAAGTATTACAAAGCTTACATAAGCAAGAGAAAAATAATGGACGTTTTAGTTCAATAGATATACTAGATACATTGAGGAACTATTGCAAAGTGTTGATAACCAAGCACCAACAGCAATTCTGCTAAAGGAAGAAGAAAGCGTTGACAATAAATATACGACAAATGGAGAGCCCTTAGATATATAAATAAAGTGCTAAAGCAGCGGGAGCAACAACTTGACTATAGAGTCTATTAAAGCAACACCACCCTTCCTGCTACATATGTTGATTAACTTTCTTTAGAAAAAGGAGAAATCTTCAAATGACCTCGGTTATTTTCCCGGGATTGTCGGATCTATTTGGGAAAGGGGAGAACCCCAAAATACCTACCGACTAAAACTCAGTCATGCTGAAAACATCTCACGATACTACTTCGGCAAGATCAACTCTGTGTGTCTTCTGATTGCCTGTCCTTCATCTTTTTCCTTCTTCATCATTATTATTTTGATGTGATACGATGTCGGTAGTTTTAGAAACTGTCATAGCCACTTAGTACTTGTGTGAGGTGGTAGTCGTTCTTCCCTTGTTCGCGAGTAGTCCAGGGTTTTATTTCAGGTAACACTGTATGTGACCACATGACTAGTCGTAGTCTCCTGCCACTCGTCCTTTTTTGTTTTGCTCTTGTTCAGAATGCTGCACCTTTCGCTTATATTAAGGTTCCACTGAATTAATTCATGGTTAACTACAGACGAGTAACTGTAATCACTGCAATAACTATATGGAAAGATTTTGAAGCGCAGGTTAAAAGGATATATAGCTAAACTAGACCAACAAATGAGTTTAGCTTCGTTGATGGCATATTTATATTAAAACAACAACGCGGAAAAATAGCATATGGAATGCCAACTTTTGTAAATCTACACAAAACTATGCTTCTGTTAGATTTATGGAATTCTATGGAAGATTCAAACATCTGTAGAATCTATACCTGAGTAATAAAAAAACCTTTAAACAGGCTGCTACAATTTTGCTGAAATTGAAAACATGCTGCCTCAGAAGTTTGAAGTAAAGTCCTAAAAAGTCTGCTATATTGCACTAACTCCCCTAAAAATGTTTTTAAACAAACCCCTCGAAGGGTAAAAATGAAGATATGAAAGTACGGGGATTTGAATAAAAAATTACTTATTATGTACGTACACTACCGTTTAGTTACTAGCAGGTCCTTATTGTAGCTGATGAAAAACGCTCAAGAAATTACTACAGCAAACTGTGACGTTAGCGCCCGTACAAATAATGTTTACACATAAATAATGTGTTCTAATTTGAATGCCCCATTAAGTCACAATCGGCTTTTGAATCACAGTGCGCAAGGACCTAGGGATAAAAACGTCCAGCTGTGCGCGAGTTTGCTTGCAGCCAGATACGCCGCATCCCTACTAGAATTCTTTTAAAATATGGTCCAGATAGACAAAACCAGAACCGATTTTACTTGAGTTTAACGACCAGTCTAGTCCACCTCTATCTAGCACAGAAAATTTGCCCCTAAACCTTTTGCCTCCCTCCAGCGAGACAGGCCCGCCGTATCCAGTTCTCCAAATACCCTCCAGAACTCCAATTTTTAAACCCTTAACCTGCTCGCCGGCTTCGGCACTGAGAAGCAAACCGAGACTAACCCGTAACGTATTCTCTAGATCGACGAGAACGGTACTAGAATGCGCCCCTAAAAAACTTGTCCTTAAAAGGATACTTCTCAGCCTCTTCTCAATCCCGACTTATGTCGGCACAAGCAAAGTATGTGCAAACAAAGCTGTATAAATAATATTTGTAATAGAAAAATCCTTCTTAAGCTTTGGCGGTCCCTTCTGGTGGATACGGGCGGCACCTAGAAAGAAACTTGATTGTACGGAGGACGTAGCTTCAGTTGACAAGGAGGTTGGTACAAACAAAATTCGTTGTGGCCGTTCTCTGCCATTGAAAATATAATCACAGGAATGATAGGTAATGCATTCGAAGTGCTTCAGACAGGAATTCGGTCGTTCTGTGATATGGGAATATTTGCGTATGTGGTGTTCCACAGTGGTTTTCAGTCGGTATGCTTGGGAATCCTTTCAGCATGTAATTTGAAGTTTCCAGTAGCTTTGCGGAAATTCGTTTTTACCGAAAATCGGTTCTACAACGGGGTTCAGGACTAAATTTACTATCGAGAATCAGATCGACAAATGATGAGTCGTTTGCCACCTATAATCGGCTCGACAAAGAATCAGGAGTTGTTTGCTACTAAGTTTATAATAAGTTGGTAAAAATGTTTGGTAGAGTTATAAGGCCACGGGGTAGCCCTGCAACCCTCGAAAACTTCTTTAACTGAACTAGGAAGCTTCCCTGGAAGAACTCCAACGCTTTTTTAGCGGGGCTTAAAAGCGTTCTCTGACAGCTGCCCAAGTGTTCTCTGGCCGGTGCTCACAGAGCTCCAAGTCCCCTCTGGGATAAAACTGCTTCGCCAGAAAAGACAAAAATAACCTGACCGACATGCAGGAATTCTAAGAAATACAAAGAGATGTTTCGAATTGAAGTCGATTAATATGATCAGTCGTTAAAAAAGTCATTCATCAAATTATGTACTAATAAAATAGGAACATCTAATAGATAAAGTACAGAGTGTCTCAAAGAGTTTTTGACTTTTATCTTTGTAATAGCTTCGAACCTCTTGAGAAACGCAGTTTTCTCCATTGAGTAAATTAAGTTTTGGTTTATCACAATGGTACATTTTGATGTTCAACGACGCTTTGTATTCGCATTTTAATATCAACAAATCATTCTTACATCGCAGTTCAACGTCGATTTTGTGCTCGTTACTGTCTTCACAACGTACATGAAGCACTTAATACGAATTTTATCAAATATTTCCTAAAGAAGATCAACTTCGCCTTCAAATTTTCACAATTTTACCGTTGTTTGCATTTTCAAAAAAGGGTTAAAATGTAAAAAATTAAAGGAAACGGATTACCATAATTATGCGATTGGTGCTAGCCGATCAAATGTTAAAACAATTTGGCGATTTCGAAACTTTGATAGTGTTGATGACCAGCAGCACTACATCAACTACTCCACCAGAAGCTGTAAGAAAATATTTTTCTCAAACATTGATATCAAGAAGAGGCGACATAAATGTGCCTTCAAGACCACTGGAAATCAGCAGATCTTTTTGAACTATCTTAAAAGTCGTGTCTAAAACAACGCCACAGAAAATTTCCGCAAACTCAAAAATCGTATCCGGTAAGAAGTTACTATCATTATATCGCACATACGCACTCATAGAAAATGTAAGGCATCGCTTGTGAAAGTTCCAGCGCCAATAGAGGTAACACCTAGATAATTTAATTTTTCACCCAAAAATTTCCAAGGAATGTAGTTTTAAGTTCTACATAGAGTCAGTCATTAAGGAAAATAATGATAACTGAGCTAAATAAATACAACGTTTTCAACACTTTGTAGCTTAGGATTATAGTTGACAATACAACAAAGTTCACCGAACATGTAGGTTACATTAGTTAAAAAAGTTGCTAAGAAAATAGGTTGTCTAGGTTTCTAGGTAGATTTAGTAATGAACTAAATGTATAATTTTAATTTAATCTATAAATACTTTATTACACTATATTTTGATTACTGCACCATTATTTGATTTTACTTTTTTTTTGACAGAGAAGTATCTGCCTCATTGGAGATATTGCAAAGTAAGGTTATGTGTGCAATTTTGTCGCATAGTACACGAACTAGAGTAATAATTTCTTTTTTCTTAAAGCTTAAAGATTACGCATAGAACAAAAGTGATAACAAACGTACGAATTAATTTTTAACGGTAATCCTGATCTCCCAATACACGATAATATCAACAGCACTCACTTCCACCGTCTCAAATCTAGACTACCAGCTGTAAAAACCGCGAATATTCTCCTAGAAACTGCCTATAACTGGGAGATATCATGGGAAAACGAGTGGAACTCGCTTGCTCCACACGAATGGCAACCCCTCCTGGATACAAGACAACCACCCTACGGATTCAACCTGCCACGCCAAACCTGGACTGCTCTTAACAGAATCCGAACAAACCATGCAAGGTGTGCAAACTCCTATCACAAGTGGGGCTTAATTCCAACACCAGAATGCGACTGCGGTGTAGAGAGACAAACGGTTCAGCACATCGCATTCGAATGCAGACGAATAGTCTTCACTGGCACTAGAGAGGATATTCTCAATGCTACACCAGACGCTATTGACTGGATAAACAACTTGGACGTTCAACTTTAAACGAAAATTACCTTTAGTATCATATGTTTCTGTAAAACTGCATAACTACTATATTATTTAGTTATACGTGAAATTATATATATATTTTATTATTACTGAAATTTATATCTGTTATAATTATCTGTGTGTGTAGCCACACCCTAAATAAATAAATAAATTTTTAAATAAATTAAATACTTTAATAATGCATGAAAAAATGCAATTCAGTGCAAACCATCATTTCAAAAACAGATTTCAAAAATCTACAAAGGCATTTACTCATAACTTCTCTAGCAACTGGACATTGTTATTGCGACACTTAACAATTTTAAAAAATCAAAGGAAAATAGAGGTAAAAATATCTGCATGTTCGTAATAATACTGAAACAATATGTAACGTTTCGCCCATCGCGAACGCGATTCTATAAATTCAAAATTAATTTGCGCGTTCTCCCTTGTCTTGCACCACGTTCGTTACCGGAGCACCGCGCCGAGAGCACGACGTGACGTCACCGCGAACAATCGCAGTAACACCACTGCGCACCTAGACCACGAATCCCCGCTCCAGCGACCTGATAAGAACATCTGATTGCGCCCGCACCAGGTATAAAAGGAGAAATCGAATCCCCAACAAGGCAGAATTTCCTAGTATTTTTCCCGAACCTCTTCCAGACCTGATTCCACTCAGGAGAGCCTCCGGGCTCTTCGAGCATCTTCGAGAATTTCTTAGAATTTTCCGAGTCCTCTCTCCTTGCTTCCGCTCTCTCAGGAGTTTTCCCGGACCCTTCGAGAGAACCCCGACCAGTTACCCAAGCTCCTGGACGCTAGGATTGTCGTCAGACTCTTCAGTGTCGTTATCCAAACACCTGGACGCTAGGATTGTCGTCAGACTCTTCAGCGTCGTTATCCAAACACCCGGACACTAGGATTGCCGTCAGACTCTTCAGTGTCATTCTCCGAGTACCCAGTAACCTAGAAAGTCTGCTCAGGCCCGACGACGACGACGTCGAACACCTAGTTACAAGGAGAGCTTTGCCGAACTCGCCGACGACGTCCTCCAGAGTTTGGACACCCGGGGGCCAAGTCAAGCTCGCCGGTGACGACTCCTCCGTGAAGCAAGTTTCCCGGCACCAGTACATCGACGCAGACGTAATTAAACCTGTAAATTACGTCTGGAGTAACTTGGCATCTCCGAAGCCGAGAAACGTCCACCAGGAGGTCCCGCCGAACGAGCCAGAGGCCGTCGTCCATAAACACGCATATTTGATCGAAATTCACTTACCTGGGGCAGTAAAACAGCTGGCAGGTAAAACAAATTAAATTCGTCGTCCGCCGGCTAAACACCTAGAGTTCCACCGTTAAACACAAGACGAACTAGGTATGCATACAATTTAGCTTGATATTGACCACAGTTTCGCATATTTAACAATTTCAAGACCGAGTATATTATTATTGTCCGCCATTACGTGGCGATCCGCTAACCTGTCATATTATCTGTTCAGGTCCGGCGCGATGCCTACACGACACTGGAACTAATATATATACAAGCTGTCCCGAAATGGAGTGTCACCGCCCGATTACCAGCGAGCGAAACGCCCCGGTAGAGGAATTAATGTATTTTTATAAACATCGTTACCTTTAATTATTTCATGTGTTTAATACAATTTATTTTAATGTATTTAGTTAAAAATTATTATACAACGGTAAAATGGTGGTCTGTGTTTCATTCCTACGTTACCAGCTGAGTTTATTATTTGGATCTTGGCATTTTTTTAGCTATTCCTGGGAAGCAAGTTCCAGTCTGGTAGTTGCAGCAATTAAATTAAATTATACTAGCCCGTCAGGCTACAAATGACAGGAAACACTTGGTAATACAAATTGCATCAACCTGAGAATGCGATTTCAACTATTGGAGGTAGCTCCACAAGTAAAGCGCCCATTTGCTGCACTCGGCGGCTGCCTTAAATACAACTCATTTATTGTTGACCTTTGTTTACAACATTTACCTTGTATCTGTTGGCTCCTATTTTTGTCAAGCGTAAAGCAAATTTTCACTTTCATGTATTTCTTAGTTAAAGCAAACATAACAACATTTTACTTTTCATTGTACTTACCCTGCATATTGACACAACTTGGGGGTTGTAGCTCTGTTTAGCATTACGAGAGGCAGTTGTGCAATGGTAGTAAACGATCTGTTAATAAATAAGAACATAGTAGATAACCAATAACACTAATTAGGAAATAATCAGGAAATACCAATACATTACTTACTCGGGTAACAAATTCATGGCGCTGCTAACTACTACTATCGACCTATTTAATACGACTACTCGACTGACACGAACGACTGACTACTACTCTAACCCTAATTTAACTCTAACTACAGTGTTGAAGACTCCAGAGTACGTATACCAAGAAGATGACCACACTTGACGTCAATATTATTGTTACACATAATATTAGCAACATAACCACAATGACAAATCACAATAATAGTAAAGATCACTGACAAATATTGATGAATGCAATTATTTCAGAAATTACAACCGCAACAACTTCACGAAGATGACAGTATGTATTGCATTATCGGTAACCTCATTTTACTTTGTGGTGTAGAGGCTGGTGCTTTATGTGCTTTATCATCTAGCGGTGCAATGCTAAACGTGGGCCAGCTTCGGATTACAAAGTTGGAGCGCGCTTTTTGTGCTTGTGTAGCAACCATTGTGTTAGACGTGCGTCTTGATGATGTGTTCACATTGTTACCCTCGTAGGTCTGTGGTTTTGAGCACAGTTAATTCAGTGATCAACTATGAATAGTCTCACGGAACCCGATAGCGATCGACAAAGCTGCTAAAAGATTCCGGATTCAAACAGAGAACTTGTTTAATGCAAGCCTAACGCTCTACCAACTACATCATTTGGCTTCTTCGCACTGTATATGTCGGGTCCAAAACATGCCCCGTTTCGTCCAGGGTAGAAACTTGAGCTATGTGCAAAATATTAACTCTTTTAAGTAATAGTTCCTTCGTTAAAGCAAAAATGCTCTAAGCTGCTCAGCCTGTTTATATTTTACCGATTTTTTTTCGGTTTCAAGCCCGGAAGGTATATAATCCGCATGCAAAATATCGTCTTCCTTCAAAGAATAGTTGTTGAGTTCCACCGGCAACAGACAGACAGACAGACAGGCAGACGGACTGGCAGACAGACAGACAGATAGCCAGACCGACAGAAAGACGCAATTGAGACCCTGAAACGTGAAGATCTGAAAAAACCTCGGAAGGTGATTTTTCGGTATTACGATTTTTTTTATATCTTTTAAACGAGGGAAGTAAAAATGACCAACATATAACCAATTCTTCCAATAAATTTGTATTCCTGTTGCAAGTGTAACATTTCATGGATAAGAAATTCACATCTATGGTAATTTTCAGTTATAAGCTAGCTTTTCTACGATGTTTACTAAAGGTATGTCCTTTACGAATAGCTTGTCGAACTGAATATGGCATATAAAACAGCGTGCTAAAAGTAAACATCTAATTTTGAATTTTCTAATTCTAAACTGGAAGTGGGGTTATTGTAATTATTTCTTTTGAAGTCAAGAGTTTTAAATAATTAAATCATTGCTAAGTAGCATTGACAACTACCATCTGCAGAAATAGTCAGCGATATCGGCTGCTTATCCACTGTCATTTCTTGTGGTAACATAAATTATTATAACTGACAAATATTGTAACCTTCCATAAATCAATATTTGTCGATTAATAACAAAGCTGTAAAAAAATATTGTATGCAAACTCGTGGTAAAGGTGTTATTGCACTTGACATGTTATGAAACCCAGTCTACGGCTTTGTGTCATAATTTTTATATCTGATGCTATAAACAGTTACTTTTAGCACTTGTATTACAAATAGCTATTATAACAATGCGTGACCCTATCTTAAGCAACAAACTAATTATTTGTCTAATTCCATTAATGCAACGCCAGGTTCTTCCATTCCCCTTAAAATGTAGAAATAAAAAAATACTTATAAAAGATTATTGCAGAACGATAAGTGCACTTGCCCCCAACAAAAATTGTTTTAATTGCACCAAGAAATAAAACTATTATCAAATTTACATAACCCGAATTTTAAGTGAAAAAATCATTCGGGTAGCGTCAAAAATAGCAATTAAACTTAAAATAGATTATTTTTAATGAACGCATTTCATACTGTCTTCCTTATACTTTCTGTAATCTAATAATATAGCATACAATAATTACCCTAAGTTAATCTATAACTCCTTTCAGATATCTTTCGTCAGTGCTAAGTCAGTGGCGTGCAACTGCTGTTACTCAAGGCTTTCCACTGTACTGCGAAGGTTAGTAAATTTTATTTCTACTTAGTTGTTGATGCATTCCCTTACCGAGCTCTGTAGGTTAGTGGTTAGCACGTCTACCTAGCATTCGGGAGGTCGTGGGTTCGATTCCCGTGACCGTCTGTTCTGATTCAGGTTTTTAGGTGGTTTTCCTTTCTTTGCGGCGAATGCCGGTGCAGTACTTCTCCATCTTTCCTCGACTTTCTTCCATTCTCTACCCCTCTTTCTCTCGCCCATCCTACAACTCCCGTTCTTGGCTGAAGAGGAAAGCAAGGTCCCTACTGCAGCCCGCCCACAGGGAATTGCGAATTGGGGAAATGGAAATTACCTTGAACCCTACATTCCTTTATTAAATGCCTCTAACTACACTTACATGTAGATTGCTCAGCTTACTCAATCTCCAAACCGCTTTCTCTTTGGAGCTTTAAAATAATAAGGAACCAAAAGGGTTTTTTGAAATCAGATATTGTAAAATGGGCATCCAGACACTTTTATATTATATATAATCTTCTGTCTAAAAAGCAAAATGTATATTGTCCACCACACAATTGTTTATAATATTAGAATAGCAGTCCATTTCTATTTTCTTAAACTAAGCAACATATTTAGAATTAGGGTATTCCCAGAAAGCAATTTTTGTCCTTAATTACTACATACATTTCAGGATGTTCGTTAATTTTGAAAAACTAGACAAGTATCTCATTCCGGAATATCTTCACGTAATTTTCTCGAGTATCGTTTATATTTGCGCTATTGGACGGCTTGTATTAAATTGCATGGCCAAAATGCTCTACAATATACATATACAACGTGTGAATTCTGCATACTCGACTGAAGTGGTATAGGTACAAGCTCAATAGTCTCAATTTAGCATTACTAATTCATATCAGTCCCTATATTCAATATATTCAGGTTAAATTCTATTGCAAGCTATAACGGAATGCATTCTACATCTCATGCACGATTATGGATTATTGAAACTAGTCTGAAGCATTCAAACAACGTAATAGACACATCTGGCACGTATAAACTATATACAAGTTGCTACAATTAATAATCCCAGATAAAGTTAAAGTAGGAAGAGAAATAGATGGAGAGATAGAAAATGAGCGGTTGAAACAAATAAGATAAAATAAATAATAGAGGTATCTTACCCCTCTGAAGCGTATAATTTATTTGATTTTCCATAACAATATGTTCAACTCAATAATATAGTAAAAAGATCGTATTACAGTTAGGTTCCATAAACTAGATTTATTTATACTATGCAACCTCAAAAAAATTCGGCAGAACCGCTCGAGAAGACAGTAAAGCTTGAACTAAAATTCCATACGTAACATAAGTCTGCCACTTGAATCCAGAGCTCGAATGTCCATTTGTTTATTCAAGTTATAATTTTACAATTTATTTCAGGTTCAATTTGGTAATAAAAGATTCAAAGGAATAGCCTCGATAAGTGTGTTTACAAATTCCTGATAAATAATGTTATTTAGGTGTTCATGACATAAACTGCATACGACTGCTTTATTTACTTACTGCCGGTCTTATGATGGTCACTAACCTGGCGTTAACTTTAAATCACTGTTAAAATAAACAAAAGCTCATCAAAAAGTTGGCGCTTACGACATATTATTCATTAGTAAAAAAATTTTTTATGCGCATTATTTATTTTAGCAGCGAATTAAAGTTAACGTCAGATTAATGGCCTTCATAAGACTGGCCGTTAGTGTGTGAAAGTTGGAACAGTTAATGTTGGAAATTCCATCTGCGAACGGCAAAGCAAATATCGCGAATGGCAAAGAAAGGGGAGCACAAAGGTGCCCCGCATAAAATCAAATCAGCGAACCACAAAGCCGCGAACGGCGAGGTCTGACTGTACATTAATAAAGCCACCAATTTCGCTGCTATCAACCCCAAGCTTCACCGCAATCAATTTATAATCAATACATTCCACAATTGCACAAGCTGTACTATTATACTTCCACCCTCAGCAATCAAGCTTCGTTAATGATTAATTATTAACACTCCCAACATGTAGAAATAACGACACCTCCGCCTGGTTATTACACCCGCCCCATTAATCACTCTATCGCTAACTTATTGGATTATTACAATTACTTCACGTGACGCAAAACAATGCCCTATACATTCGCACCTGTCAACTGTAAGTTCTATCGCGCCTTTAATCTACTGTTGAGAGCCAGATTTGCATTTTGCGACTCGTTACTGACGTGAAACTCCTTTATTCTGGCAATAATTGAATTTTATACCCCTTGCATGAGTTTTTACAAGGGTTGCTGACCCGACGTTGGCACAAAGCATAAGGAGTCTTCGTCCAGTGGACTGATTGTCTGAATTGTATGCAAATTCATGCGATCCTTCGAGATAATAAAATTGTATTGTTTTAGTGTAGTCATAGGAATAGTTTCTGGGTTCCTTAGACTGAACAAACACATGCATAGGGTGGATCTAGTTGACGACACAATCTGTCGAAGGTGTAACCCTGAGAACAAAATGACACGTACGTATGTCGATGGGAGGATCCATGTTGAGGTATCTGTAGCATGCCATGGCAGGATCCGCAGCACCCCTTTGAGTAGTATCTTCTACTAGTATCGTCTACCGAAAGAGTATGAAGGCTTGAGCGGGTGCCGTTAGAGATAACACAATAGACCAACTTCAAGGCCTAACTGCATGTAAACGTGATTCACCATTCCTTGAAAGCCAGAATCCAGACTGCAGTGTAGTTTGGGTAAAATTCAATGAATTCAAATCTTTTCAATTTACGTTAATTCTAAACGAAATGCTACATATGATGCTAACATAGTTGCCCTACTGAAATAGACATAGGCGGGACATTGTCAGAGCTTCTCTAATAACAAATTTAAAAGTTCGTTTCTAGAAACTGGACCCATTGTGATGTTAGAAGTAGACGAGGAAACCTCCTAAATTAGGAGTGTTCGATATAGAAAACGGTTGTCAACAACGAATAATAAAAGCCAGTGAAAAATATAGTTGAGATGTTACATGGGAATCCTCGTTTGCAAAATATAACAGGTTTAAAGAGTGCTCAATAGCTTAATGTAATGGGAGGAGGGTGGTAGGCTAAAATAGGAAAAGGCTCGCTTGTCATACTCAAAATAACTGTACATTGCAAGCTACTGGGTATATTCGTGTCATTTTGAGGCGCACTATAGTGGGTTAAATGCTCGTGACGGATTGGGTGTTCCACTATAAAAAATGTAGTCGATGATCGAAAAGGGTATAATAGTGCTCAGCACCCAAATTTGGACCTTACCGTGTTTTTGGATATCTGAAAATGTGAAACCGCACAACCGTATGAGCCATACGAATAAAAATCCTACAGTAAATTTAAAATACTTTTTTAAGATACCATTCATAACATTTAGGAGAGTTGTACTTGCAGCTGCAAGAAATAAGAGTATTCAAAACAATTCCTAAGAATTCTATCTGCTCGTAATCAGCAAAACCAGCTCCTCTGCCAACGAATTTCACAGGAATGCGCATTATTGATACTAAATGCGTTACTGCACTGCTAACCCCCAAAACTTATTTCACGACGGCAACTGCAAACATTACAAAAATCGGCAGTAGTTTCCGCATGCGACACAACAGATTTAACTTATTTTATCACATTGTAATATAGTCATAGTCCTACTGAAGTTTACGGTAAATGACATGTAATATTAGATAACAGGTCATAAATTACTTATCTAGAATGCACTTCATACTTGTTGACGAACAGGTGTGAAAAAACCGACGTCAAGCGCAGACACTAACCGGCGAGTGATGATCTGAAAACCGACAAAAGTTGACCGATCAAGGCTAGCTCGAAAACGGAAGCAAAATAGATAGCTTTTTAAGTGTCATTTCTACGCGTAATATGGGAAAAATTATCTCCAGAGCTTTGTTAGCAGAATAAACAACGGTAGGTTAAAGATGTTCTACGCACAACCCTCGTAAATCCACACGGTGTGTACGGAAGGTTTCCTCAGGGATGCACCGAAAAGCTCAAATGGCTGCGATATAGGCCGTCGTTAAACGATGTGGGTACTCTAAACAAAATTAGAGATTGATATTAAATTTTCGCCGTACTTCAAAACGAGACGGTATTAAGAATTTCAAACTGCAGACTGTTGTAAGAAAGCTGAGTCTCAAATTTGTCATCGATGAATAGCGTTTTTTTTTATCCAACAACTAATCCTTTTGTTCTTCTTTCTAGGCCCTTCAAATACAGTGCCGGAATTATAACATTCGTTTATTTCCAGTATTGGTATATCTAGATCTAATCATAGAAGGAGAGTTTCTAATTGTTAATTGAATTCATGTAAATAAATTTCTAAGACGTAAAGTATCATTTTTCAAACATAGTCCCTCAAAATCAACAAAAGTGGCAATATCGTAAAACTATAACCACAACACTAAATTAGTTATTACAATATCACTACATCTGGTGTTTCATGTTATTTTCAGTTATTGTTACGTAATGATGAATTATTGCTTTTGAAAAAAAATCCACTCGTCAATCTTTTGGTGTGCTGCTAAGTGTAGTTACCTATGTATGCACTCCCTGTTATATATTAGTTTTCATATACTTTATCTTTCCTGCAATTGTTCGTTAATTGGTATTAAAGAATTATGAGTTAGTAAAATTGCTATTAAGCTCAATCTGTTGCTTACTTTTCTTTTACTAAAACCACATATATTCATTGCACCCATCAATTGGTTTCGTTATTTGCTTCAGTCGCATTGCAACATTCAATTCAGGATGTTTGACTTTGGAATGGTCTCTACTTTTCCATAATGTATGTCAATATTGTGTTGCGAAAGTTCTTACTTAAGCTTGCATTCACAACTGGAATTCCAAATACTTGCCTTCTTCCCTTTTCCCAATTTTTTTCCCGGACATATTTCGATAGTTGCACGTCATCTACGATTTTTAAAATTTATTATGATAACAACGCTTTTCCATGTAGGTGAGGCTGTAAACTTTGAAATGGGACATCAACATCCCTCTCCTATAATATTTATTTTTATGCTTAGATGAGAAACCAATCTGCATTTGCTGCGTTTTATTATTAGATTTAATACTGTATTTTTTAAGCAACTGTCCTCAAAGCAAACGTGTGTACTGCGATAGCTAATCAGGGAGAAAAAAAAAACTTTAAAGCATCTCTCTTTGGCGTTTCAAAGTTCAGCTTTAGTCGCACACAGCCTCTTCTGGATGATGCATGTGTTTTGTACTTGAAAGTATAGTACGCGAATTCGCCAAGAACGATGTAAGTTAACTTTTTAATGCTCTCTGGTATGATAGTTATACCACTGTGCATAATAGTCACTAATACTTGTTTTAAAACTAAATACTGCTTTGAAATGTCTTGTTTTCGTTCTACAGACATTGCAGTTTCTTTTGTATAATTTAATATTTTCTAGATTTATTGCCGTTAAAAAAAATTATTTGGTCCTGATTTTGAAAAATAAATTGATATTTGGAAATCTTTTATTTGCGTCACAAAAATAGTCTATATTTTCTGTTTCGAATATGTATAAACATATCTACTGAAGATATAATCGAATTGATTTTGCTACTATGTTGCGCTAGGAAAATATTTAAATTCAAACACGTTTTAGCTCTAATTTTTGAGGCAGTTCAAATTTAAAGAACTATTTTGCTTTGTCAATACAAGTAACTTATGTTTTTTGCAACCTCTTAAAAAGTGCACGTCATTTCTGTTCAAGGCAGGTGTTTTTGTAAGTGATCAAATAGTCGCTACTAACTATACAAATAAAAAATATGCCATTGTAGTTGAATTCTTTGTTAGGAGTTTTATCAGGAGACTACTTAATTGTTTTTTATTTATAACAAGAGTTTTCATCCTTTTTACAAGAAATACATATTTTGTCCCCGATCGAACAAAAAATATATACTTTTCAGTCGTGATTTCAGGCCGAAAAATGCATGATTTCGGCATGTTTACGTGGTTGCTAGATAATAAAAACTAACAATAAGCAAATGTATTCTTTGCTAAGAAGAAAGAACTAACAGTAGGAAATAATACATTTTACAAGAGATCAAAGTAATGTTTTTCCGTGAATTGAAAATTTTGATTTTACAAACGAAAAAAAAGTATTTGATCTCGAGTAGGAAATGCTATATGTTATTCAGTAATTTAGTAAACAACTAAATAAATAACTCGACAATATTATGAAGTGTTATACCAGTGAATATTTACAACATATTTTGTCCTGAATGCTCACTGATAGAACGATTTACCAGCATCTTTTGAAAAACTCAAAATAGATTTTTGATAAAAATATTAGTTATCGGTTTCCTGGCATCTCAAAGAATGCATACGAATTAAAATATCGATGTTTTTCTGCAAACTAATTTTACCCGTTAAAGGGTTAATCAAAAGCAGCCTGAACTAGCCTGGCAGATAATTGTTGCTGCATACAAGTGAAAAGTGCAGCGAATAAGCGTTAGTAAATACGAAAAAGCATTTTGCGTAGTGTACATGTAAGTACACCAATTGTGCCATATTTAAAGGTACGTGCGGAGCCTCCCATTCTGAGTGGCGCCAACTCAGTTTTTCTTAGGAGGCCTACATGCTATATGGGGCTCCCAGCATCATGTCAGCTAGAAGCGGGTGATGCAATAGAAGACGTACCGTTCTCAAGGGTACGGAACAGGATTCTGTGCGAGCTTCTTCATGCGCAAAGAAATGTTTTGTAATTGAATAAATTGTATATAGAATGCAAGAGCCTTTAAGCAGGGCCGGACTCAAATAAATGTTGACTGCAAGGAATTTAAACATTGCGTTTTTAAATTTTAGTTCCATTTTAAACATAATTATTGCAACGCCATTTTTTATTAGACTCTATGTATGTGTTGTGGGTAGGCCCAGATATTTTGCGCGTCGATTTTACGAAAAGATAATTCTAGCTTTTACCTATTTCATTTTCTTTGATTTGATTTGTGTCTTTATGTGTTTTGCAGTCAATGGATTGATGTAAACAAATTAGAGTTTTTTATGCATTATTTAAAGTCAAGTTTAAACCAACAAGACTACAGGAAAACAGATTCCTGTTTTATTAGGTAGTGACATTTGATAGTGACAGTTATTTAAATAGTAAAATTTGCTTTCTGCTTCAAGTTTTATATAAAATAATAAAGAAATATTGAATTTTTAGTAGCGATAATAAGTAACTAAATGGTTTTAAACACTAATAATCGTTTTTGTTCTCAGCAACGATTATTGGTGTCAAATTCTACAACCACTTGGCTTCTACACTGAAGAACTTGAATATTTGGAAATTAAATACGACCGTTGTTAAATATGTCTATTCTCAAAGCACTCAATTCAGATCAACAACAAAAATTAGATGAAACTACTCTGTTTCATAAAATTTCTGACCGATCAAAAGAGGTAAACCAGTGCGTAGGTAAAATTCCAATTCAACACGCTATTCGAAAAATTAAGTTTTCACCAATAAACATTAAATAAAAATAAATATACGCGTATTTTTTGTACATATAACCATGTTGCAGGATTTTTGAAGTGCTATAAGTTTTACTGTACTATTTTTAGTGTCTTTAGACTCGCTGTTTAGGTAAACTAAAATAAAATAAGCAATTTGCATATTCGGGCCCCCAAGTAAACTAATATTTATGATAACAGTGATTGGTTGTATTTAGTACTAAACCTGCACAGAATATAATTGAACTTTTTTTTAAATTGTTAAAAAAGTAACACAACAAAGAGGTTTTACAGACGCGACTAAATGTTTATGAAAATTCTCCAACACCGAACATGTTGCTTTAATAATAGGAAGGTGACTATTAGAGTATAGAACGTCTTTTAAAACCACTCTTGGAGTGTACGAAAATTTTTCCACAAATAAATTATTAATGTTTTATTAACCAACGCCAAGCATGAACCTCACATGTAAAAACTAATAAGTAGCTTTTACTTTTCACAATGCAAACAGCTCACTGTAGTCGTGTCGATAATTTGACTCCCTCGAATCTACATTTTCCATTCAAAGAACGTGGAGTCAGTTGCTTCCGTACCAAATCCGCCAGCTCGTAATTGGTTGCCTAGCGAATAATCCAGCCCTGAATGTTCCACATGTGTTCTTACATTAATCACGCTACACTACTTGACAGCTGTGACACGACCCCCGTAAATTACTACTTGAAAGTAAACGTGCTAATTAGATGTAGTTACACCTTGTACATAATCAGAAACCGTTGTAAAAATGATGTTAGCAGCAAAGAAACTTAATGTTTCCTAAAAATATTGAATACATTCGGTCAGGTTCCTATCAACGTCGCTTGTTCTTTCTTTGAATTAGGGGGATAACTTCCAAAGGCTGTATGTACAAGAACAATTATCATTGTTCAGTATTTCAAAAAAAATTTAAATAACAAACGCGATATATATAATGTATCAAGTTAATATTTTAGGGAAAAGACTATGTTAAAGTTATAAAACATAAACGAAAAAGTATGTAGTACATAAGTAATGCCCAAATAGTATTTTCTTCCTAAAATCTCTGATTAAAATTAAACACAAGAACTAGGTTCTCAAGGTGTATCACATTTTATATATTTTATCTAGACAACTATATATTTTTAAATAGTATCTGTACCATGAAATATTGAGTTTGAAAAGGTTGCATTTTGTAGTTGCATTTCCTACAGTAATTCCAAGGTTTGGGGTGAAATTTTCAGGTAAATATTTAATAGAATTACAAATGAAAACAGAGCATAGTTCTAGATTAGCAATATTTATTTCTTCCTCTTCATGAACTAGTGCATCCTTTATTGGAGGTTGATGATCACCATTTATTATTCCTCTCTACGTTGCTCCAGACGAATCAGTGTTGCAGCATCTCTTATTTTCAACCATTTCCAGAAGTTTTTCAACCACAAGCATCGCCGCAATCCCCTTCTTCATTCAATTTTGCTTTACATTATTAGTTGTGACTGGAACAAATAATCTGTACATTTCTTTTCTATTTTATATAAAGTATTGGCAAAGTGAACTAATTGTCTGTAGCAAAACAAATGTTATCGGTTTTTACAGTGGCTTCTATACTCACTTCAGCAGTAAATGAGAGTTCGAAATTGCGTAGTATGTATATTTTCCTACAATCCCAATATTCTAATTCTTCTTCTATGTCTACTAATAACTCACTTACTGTTTGGTGCAGAAGAAAAACAAAATTTGCAGACATTTGAATATTTGCTTTAACATTTTGTTAGTTTGAAATATTAGTTAGAATTAGGTTAATTTAATGTACATTATCTGTGGGACGGTGATAGGACACTGCAGGGTAGGTTACCGTTTTCTTGTGGGACGGTTGATTAGAACGTTGCAGACAATTCCTTCTTTAAGTGAGATAAATATTTCTCCCCATTTTCTTTAAAGTGGTTAATCCCTTTCTTTTCTTCTTTGGTTCCTTATTTTCGATAAGATTTGCTTTTGTGCTGTGGGTTGGTTTCGATTTTACTTTACTTGCAATACGTTTGTGGCTTCTGAGCGCCTTGTTTTAAGTATTGTTGGGTTTATTGACCTTGTCATTTGAAATGTGATACCGCTCAAATGAGCATTAGCGACAATGGCATTCTATACTACGAGGAAAAAATGTTTGCACCCCCGACAGTTTGCTAATAGAAGAGTTGGCTGTAGTCAGAGAGATGAGCGTTGTCCAAACTGTACAAACGGGTAATTAGGGCAAAGTACCGTCATAAAAGGGGTAGTCGTAATCTAAATACGTACAAAGAAAGGAATTTTAGGGTGCCACGGGCCTGAATTGGGTTGAAAACAAAATGTATGCACGACTCTGTATAAGCCCGAAGTCCAGAGCTTGCAATTGCTTCAACACTCTTGGCCTGCATCTCCAGCTGGCTCAGCGACTTACTTTCAGCAGTTAGACAGCTCCCGTCGCCCACCTTACATCGATCTTTACAGCTAGAAAAAACGCATACATTCGTCACAGGACGCATGGACAAGTCATAAACAAACAAAGATAACTTTGAATATCCGTCTATTGGTTAAAATGAACAAAATGAGTTTAGAGGTACACCTCAAGCAGCAATTTCTTTAATTATGCGCGGTAAAGCGTGGCAAACACTGAAATGCAATCGGCGCTGAAGGCCCGTTAAAACCTGCTAATGCTTAAGATGCAAACGTCCAATACAAAACTGCAGCGTTTGATTACGGCTATGGCGTCACCCGGCGCACTGTGAAAGGGAACGCTACACTCTAAATTCTAACGCAACACTGCATTGAAACTAATTTGATAATACCTGATGGATAAACGACGAGCTTGGTGTTGATGTCCAGTTTGAAAGCCGTCATTTAGGAACGCTGAGGCTGGCGGTCAAAATGGACAACGTCGGCAGCCAGGAATGACAAAACACGGGAAGTTTGCAATCAGAAAGGTGCCCCAGAAAAAGGATACTCACAGCACCATAACAGCAGCATACCAGAACATTGCATGCACAAGTACCACGAGAGCATGAAACGGCAATTTGTGCCCCGCAACAAAACTTAGATACCTTCGAGCAGAATTCTTTGTAAAATCCGTAACAGCGGTTAATGTATGACTTATGCGACGGTATACGATACAACAACAAACCGAATGATACCATTTATGCTGGATTGAAACGTACGGTTACCTTCCCTGACGTGTTATCAATCCGTCTTCGACACTTGGTGCACCACTGCACTGCTCGACAGTTAGAACTGGCATCCTCACGGATCGACGAGCCAAAAATGTACAACTGCACAAACATGTGGTCAACCGTCTAGCTAAACGGCAAAGGTGTGAGGCAAATTTGTTTGAGCTCTCTCTTCCACTCAAACAACTGATTCATTCTATCGCCGCTTTCCGGTTACTGGTATCGAAATTTTGAATATAAATCTTGGCAAAGATTCGCTACACTTCGTTTGAAACTGGTTTTTCTTCGGGTGAAGCTCAAATGCCATGGGTTTGTTGTACTCAAATGTATATTTACAAGGATAACACAATGTAGGAATAAAATCTATACTGTGTTTACATATATACAGTTGGTTTCAAAAAGGTGTTGCCAGACTTGGGGAGCTTATAGAAGACATTGTGGTAAACATTTTTTACATATAAACCCCTAGTCAAAAATGAGCCGTTTTGGCTCTTCGGCTATTTTTGTCCCAAAACAGAATGTTATCTTGTTAACAGAAAGAGGCTTCAATATTTAGTTAATTTTTATTACATCAAGTCTTTCGTCTATGAAACCCCTGTAGCCACACAAGAGGAACTGTTAGAGAGAGTAATGGCAGCTTGTCTTTTCGTGCAGAAACATCCGCATATGTTACAACGGGTTTGCGATTCCATGAATCGACGGGCACATTTATGTAACGAGGTTAAAGGTCGCCATTTTAAACCATTGTTATAAATGTATTATTTTCGCTTTATCTTTAATAAACAATTTCGTTTATGGACAAAAATTGCTCCAGGGCCGAAACGACTCATTTTCGACTAGGGGTTAACATGCAAAATTTGTTTACCGCACTGTCTTCTATAACCTCCTCAAGTTTGGCAACACCTTTTTGAAACACCCTGTATACAAAATAAGTTGTAATTTCAAAAATTGTTATGTACATCAATATAAAAATAAAATTTCTTCTGGTCTCTAGTGTTCTTCGTCACTAACCGATCCGCAACCAGTGATGCACACATATTCTGTCGGTTACTGCCTTGAGGACGAGTCCATGTAAGTTTGCTGCTTGTACATTAAGCGCACGTCAGCTCCGAACGACGGGTTTGAGACAGATTATATCCGTGCCGGAAAATGGCGGTTGTTTATATTTTGCGGTCTGGAAAATATCGTTAAATACAATTAATACGGGACTGGTGACTATCACGGGCAGTGCATTATGCCGTGCAGGTCGTTGTGGTTTCCTGGTATGCAAATTTGGACCACTCGGAATGCCATTCACATAACATTTTTACTTTGTGCCAACCCCGCCTTTCCGTGGCTGCGTTTGTCGGCGTGCTCTGAAAGGCTGGGAGCGGTTCCATGTCGCAGCTGGCTAAAGCAATTTGCTTTCGATCGAATACAAGGATGGCTTCGTTGAACTTACAATGCTGTTCCTACAGGTACACTAATATTTTACTGAATTTACAGGTTACATTGACCTACATAAGGCCGGTTTATTTTGGTTAAATTAACATAGTGTCGTAAGGTTATGCGGGTTTTTAAAAAACGTTTAATGAGTCGGGCCCTCCGACACAAGCTTAAGGTAGGTCTGCTTCAGGAGCAATAGTTCATCGAGAACGGCTCTCAGACACCAGAATGAACTCAGTCAGGTTCAAGCGGGATAGTTCACCGACTCCTGCTCTCCGACACAAGCTTGAACTAGGTCAGGTAACAGAAAAAAGGAACGGGCCCAGAGCGCAACCTCGAGCTGGAGGTCAGGATCAAGTTTCAAAACTTAAGTGATTGAAATGAATGCTGAAGTTGCTTGTATACTGTTCGGCCCGCGTTATGGGTACAGTCGCTTCAGGTACAATTAAGTGGGGGCGGCGCGGTGCGTGCTTGTACGCGACTCGGCCCAAGCTGGCGGACGTCTTTTTATGGTCTGTTCGAGTGTTAGGGCGATGTCACTTCAGATAGTGACGGAATAAGCGCCGTACAAATTTCTGGCATAGTATTGATCTTATAGACGCTAACGTTACGCTCTGACCTATTTTATTCAGTTATTTTTAATTGTAAACTCAACTTTGGCTTTTTAATCCTCATACGTGTCAAAATCTATAGGGTCATCACTCTATATGTATTTCTTCCAGCTCTTTTTTATATATTGTACTATTGTACTGTTTTATTAACTTCTGTGTACTACGATGCTATTTATTTTTTACGGTGTTATGGTTACGAATTTTGGTACTCCGCACACTCATATTGTAGTCTTCTTCAAAATTGGCTTCAACCATTTCCAAGTAATTTCGACATCCTATTCACTTCCTAACTTTGCTATTGCAATAATTATATTTATTCATGCGACTGCGTTGCATACCTTTTAGCATTATTAAACGCTTCTTTTCATTTCATTCGCACCTGTTTAGTTGGGCCGTGCTCCTTCTTTCTTCTTTCCACCATATAGTGGTTAGATCCTCTTTCACCTTCCATCGTGACAATGTGACGCAAATAATTTACCAAATGCATTGTTCAACAGCAATTCGCCACATGCATTACTTAACTAATAAAACAGATCTAACTTACGTGGATGCATGAATAAGCTGGCGGGACGAAATGAAGTAATTAAATTATGCTACCCCGAGCTGAGCGAAAATATTACGGCCGAAGGGCCATTGGTGACGGCTGAAATGTTGCCGGGCTTTTAGACAGTGACAGTGAAATGCAGCTTCATAGAACGAGAAATTGCAGTTAAATATATCGACAAGAAAAAGATTATTCAGACCTTCATAGGCGTGGAGCGTCGATTTACATGATTGTTGTGAAAGCATTCCATGTAGGACAAGCAAATTGTTCAAACTTATCCAATTGGGACTGCGTAATAACAAGAGAGAACGGATTTATAGATTCACATACTGCCTGTAGAGCTATTAGATCCAACTGCCTGCCTAATCACTACCAGCGTGCATAAAAAGGCAGTGGCGGCATGAATTCCTAAGCTGTCATAACAGTATCCTTCACGACCTTAAAGGGATGGCTTCTTAATCAGCAAAATTCAGAAATCATACTACCACTGCCGTTCTTCATTGTCTCTTCTAATCTCCCACACGTATCTTACTATTTTCCTAGTTAATGCCTACTCTACTATTGAAACATACTATTATAGAGAAGTGACCATTATCATCATAGACATCTTGTATTCGTAGCGACACGAATTATTTACTACTACTATTGACAGGCAATAAAGCGCCACATACCCCTTTATCACGGTGAAAGTAAAATGCAACAAAATATTTTTAGTTTATTTGTTTTCGTATACAATCTCTATTTGTGCAGTACTCTCACAGTCATATTTTTGATATAATCTGATTTCCTAAATAATACATATATCCTGTAGATTCTAATACGCCAGATATGGATTATAATATTGCCTGTAACGCGGGCAACACCTAAATTCCTTTAATTTCTAGAATGTAACTGTTTTCTTGAGAAATTAATGGGGCTTCTAGCATTAGAAGGACCCAGACCGCAATGCCGTCTTGATATAATGGCAGGTCCTTGCGAGTTACAAAAACTCCATCATCACTCAGGACCGTATCTGGTGCCCAATCCCCTCTAAACGTCGTATAAATTTCAGCTTACTTCTAGATCAATTCTATTCACTAAACGTGAGAAGGATTGCAACGAGAACAAACCTTTTTAAAAATATCACCGGAGCTATCGATATGAGAATTAATAGAATCAAATTTAGGTTTTTATTTCTTTGGGTAAATTGAAATAAACGTACCCAAACGTAGACATTTAAGTTTTCTAATTATTGTACATTGCGAAAAGGCTCTTTGGTATTATGTATTAATAATAGTTTCTTAATGGCGTGTGTAGAATTAGCGGCCGTCTACCTATGAAACCACTCGTAATGACTTCGTCATAATTTAAATTAATGTTTCACACCAATGGCCAGAGGGTACTCACCTCGTTTTGTCTGCGAAACCGCTCGGTTGGTTTACTTCCGCTTGCAACTGGAAAATTTGTTCATTAAACCGCAACATGCAAATTTGGTACTAAATAAAATTAGTCTGCTGAAGGGAGTTATTTTATACACACTTTTGCATCGTTGCTGGGGATACTATATAACTACAAGAAATAGTATTTTTATTTGTTTGAAAATCATTGTTAATTGCACTGCTAATACTTATACATTTACTTGTATTTAATGGGAAAATTACATTTTGGAATATCTTGTATCTTTCTTTCCTTAGTTGGAAAAGCTTCCCAAATTTCTAGACATCCATCAAGATATTTCAGCAGCTGGACTACACATAATTGGATTTATGTGCTTGAATGGCGCAATCCAACAGTTAGTTCGCCTTAAGTGCTCGTTACCGTATTTACAATTAACGTTTCTCTATATGTTAACAAGATATGTATTATCAATAACCTCTTACTATTGCTTAGCGCAGAATATAGATTGAATCACCAGTTTACTTTTTAAAACATCATTTTTCTTAAAAGTTTGAATATGTCATTCATAATGGCATCCTAATAATGACTTTTAATCCTTAGTTGACTGTTGACAACTAAACTAACTTCAAACACAAAACCTCACTATAGAGACCAGCAAATAAATTATACTGAATCCCTAGAAAATAACGTTGAAGCTCCCAGACAGAACGAAAACTACCATGACACAGTTCATAAACCTTGGACGAGATAGTTTTGAGAAAGAAATCAGTTTAAATGCGGCATAGATAAACTAATTTTGAATCATATCAATTTTTAAGTGAACTAAAATTCAAAAACCAAAGCTTCAGATGGTACGTTTACCTTTTTTATGATGTAAGATAGTAGAGTCACATTTTTTCACCTTTCTCTTTAAGTTGAAATTTCCTTCCTATCTTATTGTGCAGTGAAATTTCATATTGATCTCTGATCGAATCCCTGGAAGCACTTTTCTGGTCCCGTCCTCAGTCGTTTCTTATCCATCCTGTAGAGCTACAGCTGCCAATTCTAGTTTCTTCAAGCCGCGGGTCTTCTACTGTCCGGAAAATTTCTAGCCCGAAGCTCGACGCGTCGTCCTTCAAATCTTCGCTCATCCTGGTAGTCAATTTCTCTTGAGTCTTGCATCTTCCCGTCATTAATTAGGCATCCGGCTAAGTTGAATTGATTTATCAGGCAAGTGATGCGTGCGTGAGGTATCGCCAATTTTGAATATGTTAGGCAATGCTCGTATGAAATACGTTTCGAGTGTTTTTGCTTGTCAGTAGAACAGACTGGTTCTCTTATGTTGTGTAGAGTAAGTAACATCGTACGCGGAAGTAGCTTGAGTATGATTAATGCAGCCCGAGCATTTGTAGGTGTGGCCGATCGGATATATAGTCGTGCTAGTTTCCATTTGTAAAGCGCAGTTAAGCGTATTCTTGAAGTAAAATAAGCCGATACCAGGTAGGTTATGTCTTGGATTTGAGGACAAAATTTCCATAGCCTAGGAAAAAAACTTTCTGGTAAGATTTTCACATTCCATCCCCGAGTCCACAGAAATAGCATAGATTTGCTCCCATATCTATTCAGGTACAATTTGTTTGGACTATCGCATGCGAGCCTTTTATTTAAGCTTACGACCGATCGCATCTCGCTAAGCTAGTACTCTACATCCAAAGTACGTGTTCTAAACGAGGTTTCCTATATAACTTATGCGTTCATTATGCGATTAGTCAAAAATATTATTGTAACGATAGCTCTGTGACAAGTTTTATCTCCATCTGCCAAACGTCACCTCCTGACCTGGTCAACGCTTTGGCGCAGGTCTAAATGACGAGCCTTTTTACCCAGTACCTGAAGAAATACTGGCGCCGGTTCAGGTGACGTGTCCATCTTTCGATCACCTATATACTATAACTCGAAACCGCCAGGAAAAAACAACAACTGTATGGCGTTGAACGCTACACGAATTATGCGACTTCCCGGCGACCTCCGGTATACCGAATCCATTGTAAACACGGATTAAACGGACACCGAACTGAACAAACCAGAAATTACCCGATTCAAAATTATAGCGGCATAATCTGCCCAGAGGTAGACTCACCTTCGAAAAATCACGAACTCTGGAGTACACCTATTACATAATAATGATCAATTAGCTGTAGTAAAGCATAGTATTCGACACCTGTAAAGAGAAATAGGTAGACACCTTGGAAACCTGCGAAAGAGGCCTAAACCGACTCCCACGCCACATACCAGTCTACGACTAGGGAGTGCCGTGTTGGTTACAGCAGGTCCTAGGCGTTCACTCGACCCAGGGTTACTATCAATTAACATTTCTATATATTATGTTTTTTTATATACATTATCTAAGAATATTATTTCGTTGTAATACATTAATAGACGTTTATTTGCGACTATTTTCTTGGGATGTGTCCACAGACCATGGCCCACGCATAAAGCTATTCGAGGCACAAGCACAACTGAGGAGCTCAATAATCTCCCCCGTTATGTTACACTAGCTGTTACCCGCGACTTCGTTCGCGCGAGGATCGTTATTTGTGTATTAAATAATGAGCAATTATTTTCTGTCATCCCATGCCATTCCATCCCATCCTATCCCCGTCCCCTTCCCTTTCTCCGTCCCCGTCTCCGTACCGTTCCATCCCGTCCCGTCCCGTCCCGTCGCCTCCCCTTCCATCCCATCCCTTCCCTTTCCGACCCGTTCCGTCTCGTTCCGTCCCGCCACGTCCCGTCTCGTCCCTTCCCGTCCCGTCCCGTTATGTCGCTTTCTTTCCCGTGCAGTCCCGTCCCGTCCAGTCCCGTCCCATCTCGTACCTTCCCGTCCCTTCCCTTCCCGTCCAGTCCCTTCCTGTCCAGTCCAGTCCCGTCCCGTCCCGTCCAGTGCCGTCCCATCCCGTTCCCTCCTGTTCCGTCCCCTCCCCTCCCCTTCCATCCCATCGCCAAGGGCGTACAAAATATAAGAAAGGCTATCCTTGATGCTAAATTTGCAGTTTTATAATTAATTAGCGACGGGAAAATAAGAAAATGTCCTCACACGCTATTTAGTTTCTTCTTATTATACAAAAAATTCCAATATTGGAGACAACGGTCTTGTGGAACTACAATCGTTATGCCTATCCATATTATTAATATAAACAACACATATCCAGCAACTACATTTGTTTGTATTTTATATTAAATCGTATTGCTTCAGTATAAAGCTTTCGTCAGCCAGAATTCGAAATATATATAGTGTAGTAGTAAAATACGTTAAATAAGTAATGTATAGATAATGCACAACAGAAGTTCCTAAGATCAACGACGAAATTCAGGTTCTGACATATACTTGTAAGCACTTCATTTAATTAATACTTTTGGTTTTCATAAGTGAACTTGTGAATTTAACATAAAAAGCCAGAAGTTTCCTACTAAGAAATTGGATGTTCTACTATAGAATCTATTACGCGTTCATGACAGAAAACCTTAATTTTGAAGATTTACCCACCACCTTTACTTCATAGCTCTCGGAAACTCTCACTTGTATGCAAAACTGCTTGGAAGTTTATAAAAATCTGCAAGTTAAACCAACTACGCCCACGAGCATCTGCTGCAGTTTTGCGTAAACTGCAATCTGAGCTCCTGCTTAAATATATACCCGGCTTGGAAAGTTGGGGCAAACTTGGCCTCACAAGTTAAACACACGTGTTTACTAAGTGCACAAAGATAGTTTTTGACGGTGGATAGAGGGAAATCCAACTTCGTAAGAATGATCAATAACATCTTCGCGCAAAAGTTTGGCCTCCAGTAGTTTATTATTTACGTAAACTTCTTAGTTGCTGTCAAGTTTTAAAGTTGATCTTGCCAGAGCGAATGAATTTTTGTGTAAATCACAACTTCGCTATGTCAAGGAAATTGTGCTAGTTAGGAACCGACTTAGCAATGGAGCATTACGAAATTAAACCGCATAATAACAAGGATAAATTTTTAGCAGACAATGCTATTACCGTTACAAGGAAATCATAGACAAGAGCTATTAAAAATAAATCCAATGCTCAAATTATACAAATGACCTACCTCATGAGGGGCTGCTGTACAAAAAAAATATGAAAGAAACAAGTAAGTAAAAAGTTGCAACAAACCATCTTTTACGCGAAAGATTTCCAACCTAAAGGTAGAAAATATTGTAGTTTTGGTGTCAAAAAGTCGAAACCGTCGAAATTTTGAGTGTTATATACTCAGTTTTATAAGTTAACATCCGGGGTCAATAGTTAGCATTTCTAACACTTGCTCCGTTCTTACCCCAAGCTCCCGTTCAGGTGGATTTTTGCTCTACGCAAGGTGTAATAATAGACCAGCTATGTGTGGAAAAAAAATTTTTTCGAATACAGGATTTGAATACCTGCTTAACAGACTATGTAATTATAGGTCATTTGCGGTTACAAATTCATTCTGTGATTACAAACTTTAAAATAAGATACAGTCAGGTTACTCGTTCAGATGGTGAAAAAGTGGTTACATGCTATTTGACTTTATATTGTTATACAGCTATAGCCTCATTGGTAGAGGCGTTACTATTAATAATAAATCTTAACCTTGGTGAGGTTTGACCCAAGGATTCATACTGCGTCGAGAACCTGGAGGCCTTTTCTCTCAAATGGCAACTCTTTCAGCATAGTTTCATCGCTTTGCTGGAACCCCGACTCTCACGGCTACTTAGCCGACCTAGGCTGATATTTACCAGCCGGTAAAACACCAAATACAACTTTCGTCAACAGATAAGGCCCACCTTCGCTCCCTTCTTCACAAAGGAATTTGGCGCCCAACATGGGGCAGGCAATGATTAAACCCAAGCAAAAGAAAAGAGCACTGGTCATTATTATCTGAATTAGCCAAAGTTTAACAATAGATATTCTTTTTCGAGATTAATCTTTATTATCTAAAACTTCTTTCTATTGCTTAACTTGAATTATGGCTATGAAAGTTGCATAAATATTTGTTCTTGCCTCTTTTGTTCTTCAAGAGCATTTTACCGTTGACTACATAGGCTTGCCCTTATTTTGTCCATTCCATTCTCTCTTGGCTAGTTGACACCGTTTTATCCCCGCTTTTTCTCTTATACCAGTTACTCATTGCTTGCTCTTCCAACACTATGTCCATTCTGCTTACAACATGCACGCCATCTTGATTTTGAATATGACCACTTCCTCCACCTTTATCCATTGTCGTTTTATTCTTTACGGGATTCTTGAGGCTTACCACCTGCATAATTTTATCGATAACTTTCTGTGTTATACTCAATAGTACTGTGCAAGTTTGATAAATTTACAATTAACCAACTTTCCAAAACCTAGGCTGAAATTCCGAATGCCATCTCGTTATAAAGTACTGCGAAATTTCACATAGACCTCCGGTCGGATACATTTAAAAAAACACTTGCATCGTACTGTTGTTTGCTATTTCAAAAACATCCTGCTCTAGAAATTTTGTATGTGCAGTAGAGCATTCAGTGCTGTGGAATTGTTCATGAATATTGTTTCCCCCGTCGAATATTTCCTTAGGCAATCACATGTGAACGGTTTCTTTATTATGCGACGTGACGTCACAAGAGTAGGTAGAATTCTTACGAATTGTTTTGGCTACTGTTTCTTCTTGCTGACTCACTTAAATGTGGTGTAATTAATGTTAACTTATTAAGGTTCTTACATTTACTGTGCAATTACGTTTTGTAAGATCAAGTCGAGTTTTATTTATTATATACTATAAAGTTAAGCTTACCAAAGATGGTGAGTTCGAAATCTCAGTGCTTAAAGCCGCATACTATTTCATATCGTCGGGTGGTTAACCTGATGTAAGTTCATCATTGCCATCCGAAAATAACGTGCTTTAAAAAACGTTTTCGAGAGGGCTTTTAACTAAATTTTGTTTTACGACTTCATGTCGGTGATTATTACATCGCTCTACCCAGAATTCAACGAGCTCAGTCACTTGAATTGTCAGTTGTCAAAGTGAGGTTGTGTGCATACGCAATTCATAAAATAAGTTACGACATAACTTTCAAAAATTACTGTTTGACTCAAGGCCAATTGATAACGGTGTGTTCTAACTCACTTTAATAAGAATCTAACCAGGTATATTTCCAAGTACATTTATTTTTACTATTACAAACACGCGTCTTTAGTTTTAGCTTACAATGCACTCCCATCCCATCAGCCATTGTTACAAGCTAAAAGCTGCTTGACCCATATGGTTCAAATTTTCCGCGTCTTGATTTTTGCTCTGACTGTGAGTTGTGTGAATGGACCGCACTTACGCTGGCAGTAAGAGTACGGGCTCTCAATAACATAGTCATTTTTCCCGCCTCGTGCTTGAACATTAATAAAAACAACATTTAACTGCTCTCCCTACGAGGTGAGGTCGGGTTGGAAGCGACGATATCAAACATTATTTTTTTGTTAACATGACAATTTATGCAGCTGCGTAATTGTTAGAAAGTCAGCTAGTTTTTCTTCTATTCAAATCGGGCTGCTTCCGTTAGTTGTAATGTTGACCAATTAACTGACCTGTTTCCTTTTTCTGGAGCTTCTGGAATTCTAATCAAAAACACCTTCGTGTGGAAGACGTGTTCGTGGTTTTAAATAGTACTCCATCGCTGAGGACGGCCCTCGTATTTCTGCAGTGCGTTACTATGGGCATTTGTTGCGAGCCGATGCTCAAGGATCTACAAAGGGTCCGTGCAGGGTCATCTATTTGTTGTTTACGTAGCCATAACTTTATCATTGTGCTATATTTTCGGGAGGGAGATTCTTCAAATTCTGTTTTGAGCTTTATTTGTACTTTTGTCAAGTCTGTATCTTTGATTTGTTATGCCAACGCCTTCGCTTGGCACTCTTCAGGTCTCATTAAAGCTTTATTTGTTCTGGTAATGATAATAGTATACACTTTTAATCTCAAACAAGTTAGTTCGTTTGTTCATTATTTCCGTTTGTAATTATACATTTAAATGTTTAATCTCCATCGGTGTTGTTATAGACTCTTAACCAAATTAATTTTAGTATTGTTAAGAGCTTCATTACCGCGGTAATATCTACCCATTACCGCACTCTTTTTATTTAAAAAATCCATTGAATCAGAATCTATTGATGAAGGTAAAATATTAAACAATACACGTTTAGTTATGGCACTTAACGAAACTCGTATGATTGCCACAAAACTCGGCTCACCGCCTCGTTTTGGCAATCAAACTCGTTTTGTTAAGATGCTCATAATCAAACTTGTATCGTTAATATCTATTATCTACTTTGATGCGGCAATATGGTTATTATAACACCGAAAACAGTGCTACAATAGAGCCCATTATAACACTCACTTGAAAAACACCGAAACCGCCTACTTTGTTTTAGTCAATTGACAGATTGTCACATTTATAAAATGTCAAAATCCGAAGTTTTTGATTATATTTTTATACAAAGTAGATAAAATACTATGCTATATTCGTTTAATAAGAAGAATTGTAGCATTCATTCTATTGGTGCTACAATAGGCCATCTTATTATATACACTCACCGGCACAAAAAACGGAGCACTTGCATTTTTTTATTAGATTTAAAATTGTATCCGTTTGTGATGTTTTATTATTACATATATTATTATACATTTATTATACATGTTATAATGTTAAATGTATAATAAATGTATAATAGTAAATGTAATAATAAAACATTACAAAGGGATACAATTTTAAATCTAATAAAAAAAATGCAAGTGCTCCGTTTTTCGTGCCGGTGAGTGTATAATAATATACCATTATGTGTTTGTGATTCCACTAGCCGCTATGTTAGAAAATCTGTGATATTAAATACATTAGCTTTACTTTACGTATTTATTGCCATACCTTTGGCTAATATAAGTTATGACTGACATTTGTGTTTTAGGTAACGTATTTCAGGTAATTGTGATTTTGGTTAGGCTTTAAGTTTACGAGTTCTTATATGTATCTAGGCATATTTGTTGTATTAAAGACTCGTTGGCGCCCCCTTGGCAGTGTTTAATAAATTTAGATTTTCGTAACGAAACTCATGTCGTCTTTGCTGTAGTTGGTAGGGCCTCAAATGTGTCCATTTAGTCACAATGTTAAGAATTTTATATTAAATTAATTTCAAGACTAATTGCTTGCGATGTAATGTGTGTTTCGGCTAACGTGTTTTGTAGTTTTGCTACGTTTTGCAAATAAGGACAGTGGCATCCACGAAGCAGAGATAGTTTAATTATGGACTATCGATGTTTATGCCTTTATTCTGCCATTCCAATATGTTAAAGATGTCTTCCAATGCAAATAACTAACGAATTATGGCACCTTCCTGTCTTACTCCCGTTCTTATTCGTATTTTATTTGTCGTTACCCTTCTGTGATGTTAACTTGAAAAGTTGCACTGCCACAGATACATTTTAGGAGATTCTGTACAGCGAGTCTAATCGCGCTATTCACAACATTAAATATGGCCCAGAGTTCAACCAGCTCTAAGGCTTTACCAGAGTCGATAAAAGCAAACCAACTAAGTAAAGCAGAAAAACATGAATGTAAGAAAGGGCATACAAAGATGCAATAAAGAACGAGTTGAACATCTAATCGACGGATGAGAAAACACCAACTTAAAAATTCAAGCGACGATATCGAATCAGACAACACTAAAATAACTGTAGTTATTAAAACCTTTACAAAAATTTACCCTTGTAAGAAAAAATGAACCAAACAATATAGACATACACGTTGGTTCAGAAGAACTTTCCGATAACAGATTAGATAAAATACCTTCTATGTTCTATGGCAAACGGTCGGTAGCCTTGCGAAAATGGAATAACCGTCGAAATTCTAAAAACTGGGAAATGTTACACTGGAATCAATGAAAGTCCTCCTGAATAAATGTATATCAAAAGGTAAAATTCCTGATTTTTAAATTTGACACTTTTTTAGAAGAACTTTTACTTACACGATACATACTTGTACAATCACTGTTTGCCGTTATCATTAAACTACAGAACCAAAACATCTGAAGATGCTAAAGTATGGTAAATAATTAGCCTAGCAACTTAAGCTTTAGTGCTTTTTCTATTTTTTATTCCACGAAAATGTTTACAACCTGCCACTATTTAGACATTCAGTGGGTTTTGTGATAAAGAGTAAAAACATGCAAAAGCTGTCCATTGATAAGTTCTCAATCAAATATTTCACAAACTTTGCGCAAAGTTTATAACTCACTGAACCTGATATAGTATAATTGTACATAACACGTCAAGGTTTTCCGTTTCTCGAATTTTAGAATATAAAAGGTCCAACGAGGGAATAGTATACGGACGTTAATTGTAATCATAAAATAATCTAATTAATTAAAGCGCTCGGTATCGATTAGGCGAAGCATGGAAACTTAGTTCCAAAACTATTAGATAGATCCCGATGTAGGACAAAGTCTGCTCAACTAATAGTATTATAAGATACATCTTGTCACATCCAGAGGTGAAAGGTAAACCTGACTTGTCGTTCAGGTTTACTTTTCACGGCTTTGTTCCAACCACTGTATATTGCTCGCAAAGGCGATATTAACATATTTTTACAAATACTGACTATAGCATAAATTTTGAAAGTAAAGCTTCACTGCAAAAAACAGATGATTGCCTACTAGGTACATCGGGAAGTGAGTTTTCAAAATCACAGTCTTGAGTAAATTGAGTATTGTGTCAATTATTTCATACACTTTCGCCATCATTGCCTCAACTCAAATTTGTTGTAGGCTGATATTTATCAAGTGAAGGAATTGGCGTTCTGCGATTTATTGAGAGTAGGATATACCTGGCTGGACTAGTTACTTGGGTCTGTGTGGTGGAAATATCCTTGTAATTAGCAGGGTGACTGATGAAATTAACACCATTGAGATAGTATTTTCTTGAATGTTCACCTTGGAATTTGACATATTTTGGCTTTCAGGAACAATAAGTTTTCGCATGTCCAAATCTTTGACAGTTGTGGCATTGAATAATTGCTCATTTTATTTGAGGATGTGCAAATATTATTTTCATATATTTAAAAAGTTCTGTTTCATACATGGACTCACTATTTTCGTTTTGTTGTAAATCTATAAAAAAATATTTTCATGTTTTGTTTATGGGCATTAATTTCTTTAATGGTGATATTTTGATATCGTTCAGCTAATTGGCTCTGGGCTTGTTTTGTAGCAAGTGTGTGAGAAGCTTCAAATAATATAGCTCACCTCTACCTCTACTTCCCTTTCCTGTAAATAATTGAAAGCTGCTTTATCAATTTCTATATATGTTGACTTGTAGAAATGCCTTTAAGCCAATCTTAAAATTATACTTCCAGTAGTTGGTTGCAGGAATTTTAATGTATGCAATACACAAATTATCAATATTTTATTTTATCTAGTATATAAGGCAAAAAACGAAACATATACAAATTACAGACTATGATAATCTTAGCGACCCATGATTGGTTAAACACAATCGTCTTCAAAACTTCAACCAACGCAGAATATGATTTATGACCAGAGACCGAGTTACTTTTTATAAGAAAAATATTTCACAGCATAATATTTTAAATAGGAAAAAGAAGCTCGTCCTCTCGTTTAACGCTTTGTAACACGTTTAAGATTTATGATATATTTTATCGGACTTTTAGTTTACTCTGCTTTGTTTTGATCAAGCAGGTACGGTCTATTGCCCATGCTACGACCTTGTTTTCTAAAACTCTTTATTTAATATCTTTGCTCCCTTCGTCTAAAAGACGCGAAAAAAACAATTTCCCATATTTCTTCAGATCTTCACGTTTCAGGGTCTCAAGATGACGAAAAACAGGTTTTCTCAATTTGTTGCATGCAGACTATGTCTACCTTGCGTGAAATCGCCAAAATTTTGGAGAAATATATAGAAAATTAAATTTTGCTTGTTTTTGCTTTAACTTAGAAATAAATAAAAGTAATCACTCGTACATAGCTCAGGATTTATTATTAGCGAAAATGAAGCCTGACAGATACAGGGTAAACATAAAAAATGGGACAGAATGGAATAGTGTATCTATAACGCCGCAGACTCTCGTACAGCTCGAATACGGTCGTGGCTCAGTTTTTTAAGCGGCCGCAAACGGCGGACTATGGCGACGGACTAGAAACTGAGCTCAAAATATTAATCTCATTCGCCTGAGAGCGCGGAGTTCGAATCAAAGCACCCACTTTTTTATTTGCAAATTGATGTAATTCGTGCGAGGGATGCTCCGTGTAAACCCCTTTACAGGTATTTTTCTTTTATTGTTGCCGCGTTTTAATTTCTTTGCTTGCATTCTCATACCCTTCTGCTATATTGGTAGACAGGGTCAAATTCTTTAGAAATCAATGAACAGGTAAAAAGCTCCCAAGGAAAGGAATGCAATATAAAGTAAAATCAAGCAGTAGACAAAATGAGCATTCCACTACCCTAATGCATGCAGTGCGCGACCGCATTAATCATGTCCGCCGTGCACATGCAATCTACATGAGATATTAGGATATTCAGATGCGCCAATGAGCCCTGATTAATCCATTCAGGGCGCCCAACCCTCCGCCGACCTTTGCCTCGGATCGGCGCAAATTTTTCAGAGCTCGACAGCTAATTGCATAAATCTAAGGGGATTTCCGATTCCTTGGCCGGGCTAATTAAACCGCTGTAAAGGCCTAATCAGAGTCGCAGAGCTTTTTCTAATTCGTCGAACTTGTTGACCTCAAGCGCCATTTACATTTCCACGAGTCGCGCTCTTCGTTAGGCCGGCGATAAAAGCGCAGACTTCGCGATAATTTATTATAAAAGGGTTAATCAAGCGAGCCAGTTTATTGCGACAATAAAATTTGCTTCGGTAATTGGCTGATTTTAAAATTAATTGCAGGGTTAAGTTAATAAGCGCGCTTGCTACGCAAAAATCCGGACAAGTAGGAAGGGGGAGGTTCACCGCCCCAACAAACAAACAAAGCTGCTCTCTTAAAACGAAAATAATTCCCGTGTTTGAAAACTTTGAAGCTTAGTTACGCCTCACTTTTTAAAATTTAACTACCCCACGAGACAATCCTGTACAAACTATTCCTTTTTATTGTGTTTGTAGAGACCCGCTTGAACTACTTTTACGCGGCCAGTAAACACGTCTCATGTTTGACTTCTAAAGCAAATGTTGGCTCCTGCTACCTCAAGTGATATATTTGCCAAGGATTTCTGTGGATGCCAACCGCTGCCAAAATCTCGAACAAAACCTGCTAATCTTTTGTGAATTTTTCCCACTTCTAGAAAATAAAACCGTATTATGGAGACCCAGATATCTAATTTACCGCTGAAGCTGTGTTATGTAAATTATATTCACTTTATAAGAGATCGTCAAGAAAGTCAAGATCGGGCAAAATTCGTGATCTGAAATCGCTCAGTTTGCATAAATATGGAATCAGCCATATACTAACAATTTCACCTTTGGTTATTGAATAAAACATAATTCAAGGAGCTCCATCCAGCATTAAACATCAAAATTGCATTGATGCAAATCGAAGCTAAAATAAAAGCTTTATAATCATTTTATTGAAAGCCTACAGACTGCTCGCATTGATCCTAGTGTTCGAACCGATTGTATTGCTACAACTGTACATCTATTACGACAATTTTCCAGACAAGCCTTAGATACATCACAGAGTAAACTAATGCAGCTAGATTAATATATACGTAAGTTAAATGAGTTTACTTATTCAACCTGGTATTCAACTGTCAATTGGAATTAACAATGTTTCGCGTTCTGTATAATCGAGTAGAACATATCCTGCAATGCCCCTAGAAACTGTATTTCCGCTGCTTTTAAGTACGTGCTGTACTTGTCGCTTGGCTAAAGTTCAATTTTTACAATCGTACATTAATGTCAATATCGCTATTAGTTTGTAGACTTTACTTGTGGTCTCTTTATTTGTTGTCCTTAATGTTCATTTGATTGTCCCGCACATGAATTGAAATTTTTGTATGTTTTACAGGCATCATGTAATTGAACGTTTGGTAGCCCCGTTGATGCCTTTAATTTTTCTACTTATTTGCTCTTTTGTTGCGAGATAGCTCAGCTTACAACTACAGTGCTACATTAACATACATTTACATTTAAACAATCTTAAGAAAACCACAATAATTGTCCTTTCTACGCGAACATTCAATAAAATAAATTCCGGCTCTATACCTTACGCGCTGTATTGCGCCGAGCTTTGCAAAGTAATCCGACACCCACGTGGAGAATCGGCGCTTGACGTCACAAGTTTCCACAATGTCTGTAGACTGAACAAAAAAATATCCGATTTGGGAAGCAAGGTGATGCAAAGTGATGCAATTTGCGAATTGAACAGGTTTTAAGCGTAGAGACTAACAACTTTTACAAATTCCGCAACTACTTATTATTCCAGAGCCCACAAAATTACGCAAGGGTCCGAAGGCTAAGCGTAGTTTTAACCCCGTTTACTTTTGAGCATTCGCCCAATTTTGCACAGCAAAGGAACAATTTGTTTGTTTTCAAGTTTGCACCATTAATACCACTACTTGTTTCCGACGACGCTTGTAAATGCTGCACACTAAGTCCAGGGGTATACAAATGGCAGAAACTCAAGCACACTGCCGGCAGTGGCAACTTAACTAAATTTACTGTACACTGTATCAAATAGAGATACATTATAACCGTGATATTGAAAATTGTGTACTTGTTCGATACGTTATTGTATACCTACTATTTACAGTGTGACCGCGGATTGAGTTCACATAATGTGTAAATGACAAGACTTTTTTGAGTTAGATGCTAATATTCTCGGAATCACTCCTGCTTGTTTTCAAACTAAGATTTTGATAAAATCAATCAAATTAATTAATATACAGAGTGCTTTTAGAATTGAGTTTTACAAAATTGTCAAGAGTAAACTATCATTATTAGAAGAAATAACAAAAAAAAATATTAGGAAAAGTTGTTTAGAATTAAGAGTAATATCGGACTCTCAATTTGTTACAGTATCAAACTGATCTAAAGACACTCACGGATAAGTTAGTGTCAAATACTTAAACAAGTCCGGCAAACGTGCACACTTACCCTGAAAACCGCTACAAAACAGATTAAAGACCACGGCTCGAATACGCTCAGGGCGATGGGCGTGGTCCTAAAACCGATACACCACAGGGCAAGCGTGTGAATATGTATAGGGTGTTACAAAATAAATGGGCGCCACAAGTTCCAATAAGGAAAAACCCACGCTTAACCGAATCTTGAGAGTCAAATGGGGCAGAAATACCCAAATACTACCTCTGAAAACAGTAGCGCAGCGACAAACGCGCCAACCTACCTGCAACGCTTACTTACCACGTTCGGGGCTCACCTTACATCGATCTTGACACAGTGACTAAGTCACCCAGTAATCAAACATGCACAAGAACAAGGAAAATCATAAGTGATTTATAGTTAATATATCTATTAGGCCACATCACATGACCGAAACTTTACAGCTGTGCCGACTTGGTCGGCATGTACAACAATCTAGCAAGTTATAAAGGGGTAAACGCAAAAAGGAATAAAACCCAGCTGGGAGACGCCTTAAAAAATAACTATTACGCACACTCCGAAGCTTTGACTCGTACAACAAAGGTTAACTCTTGTAATTGAATGTACCTCGCCTCGATTAAGCGGCGGGCGGACAATAAGTCAAATCCAACTTGAGTTATAATTATAATGCAAAGCCAGCTTGCGACAAACAAGTTTATTACACAAATGTTGATTTTGTACGAGAATGTACCAGGCTTGAATGAAGCGTCGGACGGCAAATATGCGAGTTTTAACCCTGCAGAGGTCGCGCGCGGACTGTCACTCCGCATGCAAGAAGTATCAGCTATTATTTGGCAATCCCTACTTTTTAGGTCTTGCCGGTCTCAGTACCTATCGGGGAACAGTATCTTATTGTAGGTGCCAAATAACAAGTTAGTGGGTGCACATTTGTGTGAATGATTAGTATTTGCGGAGTGAGAGTCCGCAGCGACCACCGGCGTTTGTAATATTGTTTTATTTTAAACTCAATTTGATTATAAACAGAGGTAAGTTACTGTAAGTTTTTTAGTAATTTTAACTTACTAAATTACTTTAAAATTTTCTAGTTTCTATGGGAGAGTACGAGAAACAGAAGGATCGCCTTCGGCGTTTAATGAAAGAGTGTTTAGAATCTGACCAAAACGATAAAACTGGCCAACAAGATATTATTGTGTCAAATGTAATATTTCTTTGTGTTTAGAACATTCAACCATTATTTGTAACGAATGCCGTGAGAGTGCATGGCAGAATTAATTTTTTTTAAATTTTTGTTAAAATTCCAAAATCTTAAGTTAAATGTTATTATTGGACAATTATTTGTAAGGTTTCTTTTTAATAAATAAATATTTCATTGTTTTGCAATAAAAAAAAATAAACTGGCACATGACTTCTCTTTGTAGCCCCTAAATTATCTTTTATTTGCTATGGGGAGTGTGAGTCCGCAGCGACTACTCATGTTTCAGTATAAGCGCGACTCCTGCAGGGTTAATGGCAATTCAAAACCAGCTTGCCGCAAACGAGGTTATTACACAAATGTTAATTTTGTACGTGAATGTAACAAGTTTGAATGAAGCATCGGACGGCAAATATGCGAGCTTTAATTGCAGTGCAAAGCCAGCTTGCTGCAAACAAGGTTATTACACAAATCTTAATTTTGTCCGTAAATGTAACAAGTTTGCATGAAGCATCGGACGGCAAATATGCGAGCTTTAACTGCAATGCAAAGCGATCTTGCGTAAAACAAGTTTATTACACAAATATTAGATACGACACAGCGCACGCTACCTTATTTAGTGGGTCAGCCTTAAAACGTGGCGTCGCTTGTTGTCGACGGGCTTTGGTTGTCGCTCTACTACTGTTGAAATGATGTAGGTGAAAGTAGCGGCGTCCAAGAGATCCCTGCCTTACTCGCGGGACGAACTTGTGCTCTGCCCCATTGGCAATTACAAACATCGGCGTGGCCGGTAACGAGCTCACTCGGGAGAATTCCGCCCAAAACGATGAATTAATCAGGCTAACAAGCCTCCGTAATTAACGAGTGACTTAAGCCAACAATATGGACACCATCAGCACCCCGAAACGCAACAGCTCACTCTCACCCCTTGTCAAGAACCGACTCATCGAGAAGACCACCAGACACGTTTTAGCCCCAGTTGCGGTCTCGTGCGTGCCAGGTATAACCAACAGAAACGCAGAAACTTCTCCCGATTACGACAAAGCCGTTTCGGTGCGATAGAAATAGACTGATGTTTTTAAAATTCGAGAAAGGTATCTCACTCGCTCCCATTGATTGAGTTTCTGAAAAATATTAAAAACGAGCGTTGTTACACATGATGGGACAGCATAGACATTTACGCGAAATGCCAGACTGTTAAATGAAACCAAGAGCCACGTACGGGTTAGAATTTTTGTTTGATGCGAAAAGCTGAAGTATTATAAGACAAAATATTACCGAAACGGGCTCGATATACAGGCGAACTCGCCAACTTTGTACCAAAACTGCTCCAAATGGTTAGGTAGCTATAGGAATTAAGGAATAATAAATATGGCCTGACAAATTATCAGAGAAGTCAGCCTACTTTAATTTTTATTTTTTTAATTTTTTAGACCAACATACCTTTTATCGTGGCTGCAGGAGGCACTGCTACTGGTTCAAGAACTAAAATGTTTAAAATGACATTAGAGTGCCTCCTACGGCCACGATAAAAGGTATGATGATATAAAATTTCAAAAAAAAAATTAAATCAAAGTAGGTCGACTTGCCTGAAAATTGAGAGTCTGACATTGCTCTTAATTCTAAACAACTTCCGTTAATATTATTTTTTGTTATCTCTTCTTAATAATGGTAGTTTACGCTTGACAATTTTTTAAAACTCAATTCTAAAAATACCCTGTATATTAATTAATTTGATTAATTCTCTCAAAATGTTAGTTTGAGGACAAGCAGGAGTGATTCCGAGAATATTAGCATCTAACTCCACTTTTTTTGTCATTTACACCTTATGTGAACTCATCCGCGGACACACTGTGTGTGCTGGAATTGTTTGCTGGCAGGCAGTTGTGTTTTTTCGGGGAGAGATTTTTAAATTGTATTCAGCTAGAACGGATCGGTACCACTAGGTATTGTGCGACGCGTAGCTCAGCAGACGGTGTATACCAATGTACGACTACTTCCGCATTCTACCTTAGTAACAGTCTCTCAAAGGTAACGTGGAAAATATCGAGATTACTTGCACAGACGGAAAAGGAAAGAAAGGCCTGAAAGTGTAATTGACCAAATGTCGACCCACATGCATGTAAAGATTACAGTGCATACCCGAGATTGCGGACGGCTTGTAGGTGGCTTTACTTCCAAAATACCTTAACAATCCCGAATAAATCAGATAGGTGCAACAATCCAATAATCCATAACAATAAATTTATGTCTGATTATTGATGTTTTTCGGAAAAAATCGTATTGCAAACTTCCTATAAGAAGCCTCAAAATAGGATATTACAGCCTCGAAAGTAAAGCTCAAGATCCAAAAATTAAAACAAGAGAACCGAAAACAACCCTACGCCAGTATGTGTGGTATATTAATTTTAATAAGAACTGAAACGCTTGTGAACGGGATTTGTAGCGTTTCTTTGTATGTTTTTGTCGATTTCTATTCTCGTAACGAGTACTGGACGTTAAACGGTAACGTAACTACGCTGTAGGTATGGCCTCGATAGCCGAATCAGGGGTCGCGAGTTCTTGTGTCGGAAAAAATTTAAGATTATCGAAAAATGCCGATGCAAATTTCCTCCTTTCTAGCATTTTAATTTGAAATTCCAGATTATCCCGAAAACTGAGTGAAAATTCAAAATAGCTTTACTCTAACAATGTGTATCGGCCTATCGATTAACATTTTAATCTTTGAGATGTAAACCAACAACTGCATAAACTGCACTGATAAACGTTTAGATAGCATCTGAACACTAACGTACCTCTTCAATTGAAGTGGGTAAGTTATTGACCGCATGTTTCTTTGTGCAAGTGCAGTTTTACTATACTTGTGTCGTTCACCTTTGACGAATATGCTTACCGAGCAGCTCGTCAGATGTAGGGAAGATAAACGACAAAAAAACCATTTGATTGCAAAGAAAACGATAAATAGAAACGTTGGTCAGTTCGGCCAGCTCTCTCACTGGTTAAAATTATTACGTGGACTTCGATAACACCCTGTATAGGTGTGATTTTGAAAAGTTTTGAAATATTATTTTGTTCGCTTTTGTTCAAAAGAAATAATTATATGTTGACTTGCGATGGAAAACTAAATACTAAACGTCTATTCATAGTATATTATGTAAACAGTTGTATAAACGCCACTTTAGTCACGAGTGTGTAGACGAGTTTACATAATGTGTTACACACTATACTTTTTCTACCACTACAAATTTAGACGATATAACATCATATTATTTCATTAAGATTTTGAATTTTATGTTAGGTTAAATTATGCTTGAGAAACGTCAAAGTTGACTGTTGAAAACTAACTTGATTTTAGTTTTGGCTGTGGCTAATAAAGCAAATACCGTCTGAATATAACTTCAACCCGTGACTAAAACGTTGTTGCTAACTTCAGCCCGTGATTAAGAGGCTCTTTAGTCACAGGTTATGAAGACGTGATTAAAATGCCACTTAGCGACGTGTATTTTAGTATATTATATGCCATTTTAGTTACTGCAGTAGAAAGAATAATTTTTAATGACATGAAGGCATTGTAATTATCCTAGAATATTTTTTTCCAGTTTCATTTGAAGTTCAGCTTCTGCTTTCATTTCAACAATTTTTAGTAGAACTGTTTTTGTTCCCTTTGTGGAGCATTGACTCTTCAGTTTCTCATATAAAATTATTAACAATCAATGCAAAACTGGCGTAATTCCATTATGACTCGCTGGAGTCTTTTTAGATAATCCCGGTTCTTATGGTACTTCAAAAGCAACTTACCCTTTCTTCGCTCGAAACCTGAGGTTTTAAGTTTTATTGGATTGATTTTTGCTTTCAAGTAACACTTGAGTAGCCCTCAAGTAATATTCAGGTACTCTTTACTTAATGTTCAAGTAATTTTCAAGTAATCTACAATTAATTATTATTCAACCGTTTACCATGTCCTTTAGCTCTTCCAAAAGATCCACCACTTCGTATTACTAAATTTGTCTTGGAAGCCTTCCGCCAACATAGCTAGTGTATACGTGGAAGCATTTTGACACCGGTGGTCAGCGAGTGGGTGCAGGTCAGAGATATTTTTATATGCTTATAGTACAGTAAAGATAGCTCAAAAATTGTTAGAACCTAAACATCAAAAAAAAGTTCTAGCCTGCCGTAAACTGTTCATTACTCCCCTTTTAGTATGTGGTAAAAAGTTGCAGGACCTTCCGCGTCGGGTTTCGGCGGGAGGGAGGTCGAAAGGTGGTAAAATGGTAGGATTTAACAGTTTTTTGCAAATATTACGTTAACTATGAGGTTTAGTACAAACTTTATCTTATACAAAATTAATATAAATTTAATTTACAATAAAAATGGTCTTATGCATTTTGCGCTCCAGTAAAGGATTACGGAGATATGAAGGGAGCAAAAATTTTACTTTTTTTGTTTGGCCAAAAAAAGCATAAACTTCTATTGACTCGTAATATTCGCTACAAGTGTATTATATAGGGGTTCAAAAAAAGTGGAGTGGCCAAATGGTTATGGTGAAGAACCCAGCATATCATCCACTACTACACATGTTGAAGTGAAAGTGAAAGATGCAATAATTAATATCACTCTTGGACAAGCAGAATTTCTAACTAATAGTAAGAACAAAATGCAACTGATTGCTGTCATCACTACACTTACAGCAAGCTTGCTTCAAAGTGACTCAGGCAGACGGTGATGATGACACCAAGATCGTTTTTACTGCAATTAATGAATCAAAAAGAGAAAAAGAGGCTATCGTGATTGTCAATGACACCGATTTACTGGTATTGTTGATTGTTTATGCTTCAGCCAACAAACAGTTGAAGATGGCTGTACCAAAGAAAGGTAACCAAGAAAAAAAAGTTTACTGCATTGGAGACATTCAGAGTGGTATCGGGAAAATAACATCTATAAATTGAAAAAGGAGAACATCCGTCATTTGCCTACCGTATAAGCTAATCACCAGCGAGCATTTGGTTTCCTATTCCGGCTATCGCTGTAATGTCTGGTAGGATAAACTTTAGAAACTATTCACAAGGTTTTCCAGAATTTCGACTTTCTACTTGAATACTGCTCCGCACAAAAGGTAGAACCATTTGAATACCTGATCTACTTTTTTTTTAAACCTTAACTGTAACGTTAATATAACAGAATTATTGAATGCATACTAAAACTCACAGACAAACAAAGAAAAAAAGTGATAAAACAAGCAATGAAACTGCCTCAAAATTTATGCAAGCACAAGCAGAAAAACGCCAGCACATAGAGAGCTAAATAAGCAAATCATGAAAGAGATACAAAAGGATCTTAGAAAATGCAATGCAGATAGAATCAGTACATTCTTTCTATCGTGATCTGCACACCCAGTTAATGCAAGAACTAACAATTGTTACGTGCAGAATGCGCCACCTGTCGTAATTTCGAATTCGAATAATATTTTTCCCGCTCACTGCGCACCGGCTTTAGGCCGTGACAATTGCGATATGCTTTTATCTGGGCAAAACCAATGGCAGGTCTTGACACGCTCTTTCTTCGCTAGCAACTGGAAGCAAGCAGTTCATAAAAGGTGTAATTCACAAGTTCGGGGATCCTTGTATAGGGTTTTTGGTTGGCTTGGAGTAGTGAAGTTATGTATACCTCAGGTCTTCGTGGATTTGAAACCTTAAACTTTTTTAAGGACGGTGTTTCCTTCGCTTCGGCGGATTTGTCAGTGATTGCACGCTCGAGCTGTTCTTTTTGTGCCCAAAAACCACCTGGAGTGAGTTGCTATTTCGCGTTAGGAAACCTGTCCCTGCGTGTTCTACTAGAACCTTCTTTTTCCCTCTTACAGCAAGCCGTACCAGGCAAAAATGTATTGCTCGTCTTGAATTCGTTCTGAGTTTATGGCAACGTGCTGCAGATCTCGCGAGTCGATCAGTCGAGCCTCCACGAAACCGCTTTCCCTGGTCGCCAGCGCTTAGTTAAGGCACAAGAAGGAACCGCATTGTGGGGTATATTTAGCCCCGAGGTTTGGCATCTTGATCCCGTTGGAGCAGCGCTGTTTTACGTTCAGAACTACCACCGAAGGCTGCAGGAACTTCTCGGCCGAAGCTCGAGATACGCCTTCAGCGTCTTCCAGAACTGAGCCCCAGCATCTGTTGCGGCTAGTAGCTTGCGAAGCTGCCTGCTTTTAATATGTTATAAGCTGCTGTTATGTCAGAAACTGTGAGTATAGTTAATGCATGCAGTTATTAATCTAGGGCGTTCCTAACATTCCATTTTATGCTAATTATTAATTGTAAAATTGTACTGTAATTTAGCATGAAATTAAATGATCTCAAATTATCAGTATACAGGGTGAGTCAGCTACGGTTTAATTGCATTTGTTGAAGCTATCTTTCAGGGAGTGTGTTTTAGCTGGGTATAGAGTTTACAATTTCTCATTAGTTCACCGGGGTGCATTTGCCGTTATCTTCAAAAATTGTTGGCGCTCTGGGCTTTTAATAATTAATGTTCTACCGATTCATTTTCCTTCTTAAGAACTACACGGCCTCCAATCGCTGAGCTGGCGGCCGGCATTTACACCCAAGTGTACCTAATTTTTATGCTGCTTTGAAAGATCGCCCAGAATCTAAATTAAAAAGGTCTAACACAATAGAAGCAGGAATACGCAGACAGACGTATAAACAATGCGAGGTACCACTCGAAATATATTTTAGTCGTAGCTTAGATTATCAAAATTTTTGCAATTAATGCAATGATGATAAAAAATTAACCTAAAAGAAGATCAAAATAAGAATAAATCACAGATAAGAGTATCAGCATAGAAGGAAAATACCGAAACCACCTTATCAACAGGACGTCGTACTCTCGAAGTGGTTAATAAATATCTTGGACATGTCATCAAACCTAGAAAAGGAAACCAGACGGTGGAAGCAAATGGAGGAGTAATTCTCGGTAGAGCAACTTCCATAAAATTATCTCACTCTCTCAACAACTCAATTTCTATGATTCTACAACGAACAGCGTTTTAACCTATCAGTATGATTGTCACTTGCCACTAGGGTGCAGAAAGTGTTGATATAACAAATGCTTGCGAAAAGTGAGTACTTTCTGCACCAAAGCAGGAAAAATTTAGCTCACTATGCCTTTGACAGAGAAAATATGTTTACGTTTGTCAGGAGTGTAAGAGAATGACTTCCAAACCTCCTTTCGCAAACCTTTTATTCGGGGGAAAAACCGGCAAAGCCATTAGCAAAAAAACCTAAAAACCAGACATAAATAATTAGATAAATACCATAAGTAATATCGAAGCAATTCAATAGTAAGATGAAAAATATATTGCGGGGAATGCAATTTAAGCTAATAATACACTTACGATACCAATTAAAATAATTCAAGCATTAAAAATATTTCGTATGAAAGTCATAGTTTGAATTTAAAACTGTAATTATATAGCATTAGCTTTGACGTAAGATAAAAACTAGAAAGAAAGAATGTAAGATTCAGCTAAAATAACTACTATTTTTGACAATTTAATGATGCGGTTGATATTAGCATAATGTCCTGGGTGAGCTGCAGGGATTTGCAATTATTCTTAGCACCTCTGCAGATGATAAAGGTGTCTAGACGTGAGCATCTGGTTCTGGATGCTTTATCGCTAATCAGTTGCCGCTGCAGCTACATTCGCGAATCACGGCGGAGCCCTAGCTGTGAGCCAAAAACAGAAATAGGGGTCATATCGGGAGAAGTAAAGAGATCATCTTAGAAGTATCACATTAGCAAGTTTTAGGAGATTTGTAAGGCAGGCTAACTATAAGGAAGCAGCCCAGACATCGAAAGAATTGCTGGTGGGCAAATACACACTTAAACATCCGCCTGCAAATCAAGGTTTCAAGGTCAGGAGTACTTTGTTCTAAAATTCAGTGATACAATTTCAGCAGCGTCCTTCGCGAGTGTTTTGTTTACAGTAGCTTTGTCTACTTATGCTAAATCACATAAGCCACGCATCAATAAGTAATAGCGTGTGTAATTGTTAAAAAATAAGCCTACTAAATCTATGCCGCATGAGAAATATTCAAGCTAGGTCACTGTAAGTGTTGGAATAAAAAAAATCTCATTACTTCAAGACCATACAGAGACATTCTATTAGTTAAATAGGTTCCTTTAAAACGAGCCCATTTATTGAAACTATAACAATTGTTGCAATTAACCCAGTATATTATAAAATAAATTTTTACATACAAGTAACAAATAGGCAGGATGTAAAAACCCAACCCATGAAACAAGATTAATTAATTAATTAATTAAAAATATTTAAATTAATAAATACAACACAAAACTGAGTCGGGTATAACACAACAGTATATACATATATACACACGCACTTGCGCTTTAGAAGTAGGGATCATTCCCAATATGTTTTCACAAAAACCCTGCTGACGGTTTCTCGGGCGCAATGCTTTAAGCAAGCGCTGTTAAAAATTTACAGGCGAGAGGTGTAGGTGGCGTGCATCTCTTGCGTTTTGGGTTCAGACGCAAAGAATTTGCGACGTATATTCGCCTGCGGGTGTACAGCACTACCAATTTCTATATATTTTAATAATTGACAAAATCCAACAAACGTGCGACGTTGGACAAAATCGTTGAAAAACATGTTTCAGTAGCAGAAGCTACAATTTTAAAATTACCTAAATTTGTAGCTAATTACAAGACAGATAACTAAGCTACCACTAAAATGGACTTTGCTCCCGGTGACGGATAATCTTGATTTAATCATGTCTGTAAACTGGTGCTAACATCTAACATTGCATAAATCCAGCTATAATCGTCGTGTTGTACAACATTTCAGAGCAGCTTGCTTGTAAGCAGCAGTTGTTGAATACAAAGCAGGTAATTACCTTAATCCAACTTTCCAGGGAGACGAAGTAAACCCTGCACGTACGTAACGCTATTGCTTAGCAGCTGGCAAGAATTTCAATAAACCAAATAATTTTATTGCAGGATTATTAGCCACCCAAGGTGCTATATGTATGAATATAGACGGAGTATGCAAATACTTGTTAAGAATTTTACAACGACATCTGCTTTCCATTTCTCCAAAGTAATGTGCATATAATTTAAACATTTCTACAGTAACAGACACCCGCGGAATGACGACCATGGCTTAACAGTATGTTGCTGAAGTCATTTTTAATAAAAAAATTTCTTATCGATATATGCTCTAAATCTAATTGTAATAGAACTACAGTAATTTTAAGTTAAGAAAAGGTAAAAAGCCAAGACTAAATGTTTTATGTAATCGAATTTTGGGATTTGAAGACTGCAGCAATTGTTCAAACTTTGACCAAATCATAGCAATAAGCTATTTTCAGAATTGAGCTGGATTTAACATAGATAACACTAAATTTGTAACAATTATTAAATCTGGATGAATAAAAGAGCAATTATCCATCCTCAACATGATTTTATTTTTGTGAAATTAACAAACAGTTCCTTAAAACTTTTAAAATTAAAAATGCTTGTATTTTTGTTACAAATGAGCTTTTGATATACTTTCATCAGAAATGTTTGCCTTAAAATGACCTCAGCTACACGCCCTTAAGATATGGCTGTCGCTGAAGCTTCATAAGAGTGTAAAAAGGGACTCATAACTTTTTAAATTCGAAGTTTTGGTAAGTTCTGATTCAATATTCTGAAAATGTTTTTACACAAAAAAATTTACTCTTGTTTTTAATCAGAGAGACTAGCAGTTTGTCAGAGAATGGAATTAAGAGATTACTGCCCTTTCTTCTTTTTGCTGAAGCTTATCTCTTACCAGAGGTTGATAATCATCAAGGCCATTTTAATATTCTGTTTGCTGCTGCTGTGAATAACTTTGCCAAGCTACAGCTAAACCACCCTCGTAAGTTTATCAACCAGTATATTATACACCTTCCTACATTTCTCTTTCCTCTAATTTTGCTTTGCACTACTAAACTTAACGAGTATTTGATTCCGCGTATCATACGTTTGAGGTACTCCAGCTTTGACTGTGGGAGCAATTCTACAATCTTTCTCCATTCTACATAAGGTCCTAATCCATCCCCATATAACGCCATATCCCAAATACCTCGATAGCATTCGAGTTATTATGTTTCAATACCGTATAGCAGGGTGGAAAAGGTGTAGCGACGTAACATTCTCATTCTTAGATCAAGGTTGATGTCGCGCTTTTTATCGTAGTCTTGATTGATTCCCAGACACTTAAATGGAGAAAAAAACAATCTCTCTCCTATGTTCCTACATTTTGTTACCACTAATCACTTG